>JAVJAP010000317.1:0-122918 GCA_034770075.1 Aralia elata
CGGACAATCAACAAGCGAGTATAGGAGGGGGACGAATGTTAGTCACACCACCGGGAGAGCCCAAACAGGTTGTGCCTGTCATCGATAGGGCAGGGCTGATTATTCCTGGAGAAGCTATGGAGAAGAAGAAGGATTCTAGGCGACGTGATCCGTAAATCATCGGGGAGGTGTCCGGATGTGAGGCCGTCCTTTATCCTGCGCATTTCATCCTGACCTGACCATCGATAATTGGACCCAGAAACCAGAGATATCCAAACAAGGGTAAAGCTCAACGTCAGGGTGGTTAACCCTAGGGATGGAGGAAATTGAGGCAGTTTTTATTTTTGTGTGTGTTGTTTTATTTCTGCATATATTGTGTCCGTTTCTTCGTGTTTATTTAGAAATTGCGATCTCCGTGAAAAAATGATTTATATATGACAAGTATGTTTGTTTCATGTCAGTGTGTACCCATTTGCGTAAATCCTTGCCTAACAAATGGTCTTTCAACATTTGAAGCTGATGATTATGATTTTTGACATTGGCGACTGGATTTCGATTTAATGGGGACAATTGAACAAGACGAGACAGATTACGAACGACGCACCTGATGAGATTCAAGGAGATGGGTCGAAGATAAAACCCAAACCCAATTTGGACCAAACCATCACTATAGATAGTCGGAACCCCTGACAATCCAAAAGAACTCAAGCTAGGGACAGACCTTACCCCCCCAGCCAAAATAACAGAAATAATTGAGGTTTACTCTAAAGGTCCAATATGAGGATGTCTTTGCCTGGTCGCACGGAGGATTATTGATCGGATTGTCCACCGACATTGTGGTGCACCGTGTTACCCATCCAAGGAGGGTTTTCAGGTGCCTGTCAAGCAAGAAACTAAGAAAGTTGAAACCTGAGTGGAGAGTAAAAGTGAAGGGGGACAGAGATCATCAAGCAGTTCAGGGCGGGAATCATTATGGTATCCACTTATCCTGAATGTTTATCCAATGGTGGTCCCGGTGGCTAAGCCTGGAGGAAAGGTTGAGGGTATTTGATGTAGACTACAGACGATCTAAACAAGGCCAGGTCTCAAGGATAACTTCCCCGGTGCCTTTCATCCAATACATCCTCGGTAGATAACAACAGCCCAGTACGAAATAGTATTCATTTTGTGGGATTTGCTTTGCGGGATACTCATAATTTCCGGGGGGATAATGGTTCTGGCAGAAGAAGATCGGGGAAAAGACCGCATTCATCACCCCCTGGGGCACTTTCTGCGATAGTCGACTGGCTTTTCGGGGGGCTCCACCAAATGCGGGGGCTACTTTATCAGAGAGCCTATGATGGCCTTTGTTCCACGATATGATGCCCAAGGAGATAGAAGTCTACGTGGATGCACATTATTGTTGAAATCGAAAGGGTAGGAATCTGGATCATATAACCCATCTCCAAAAAGCTTATTCGATCAGGCGCAGAAAGTATAATTTGGAAACTCCAATCCCAGCCAAGTGCGCTTCGGGAGTACAGTCGGGCAAGCTCCTTGGGTTTCCTGGTTAGTGAATCGGGGCCATTGAGTTTGGGATCCAGCAAAGATTAAGGCCATTGTGGATATGCCAGCACCTCGCACCAGAGAAAGGAGAGTTAAGGGGGATTCCTCGGAAGGATAAACTTTATATCAGCCTGTTTTTATATCCCACTTGACGACTACAATGTGAGCCCATTTTCAAACTGTTAAGGAAAACGGGGTTTCTCAAGAGTGGATTTTGAGGTATGAGCCAATGTCAGAAGGGCTTTTCAGACCATTAAAAAGCAGTTGACTGAAGCACCAGTGCTATGGTACCCCCGAAGGATGGGATCCCTCTGTTTATGTATATATCGGTAAATGCCATCGCGATTGGGATGGTATGTTGGGACAGAAAAATGAGGCGGGAAAAGAGCAGGCCATCTATTACCTCTCAGCAAAAGAATTTAGACCAATGTGAGCAGAATTACACTCCCATTGAGGAAGACCTGTTGTGGTGAGTGTGCTCTGGCCTGGGCTGCAGGGAGATTACAGCACTACCTCCATGGGCATACAACGTACCTGATATCAAGAATGGATTCCCCTGAAATATATTTTTCGAAAGGCCCATGCTGAAATTGTCGACTATCAAGATGGCAGTTAAATTTTACAACAGTTTGACATGGTGTACGTGGACCCAGAAGGCCATGAAAGGGCAGGGAATTGCAGATCAGTTGGCAGAAGCCCCGGCAGGAGGGATGGAGGCCGTTAGAAACATCCTCTCCCGGGCGAGGATATATTTTGGGGTATCGCGCGAAAAATGTGATGACGAGGGACAATGTTGGAAGCTGTATTTTGATGGTGCCATGAATGCCGAGGGGCAGGAGCCGGAGCGGTCCTAGTCTCTATCACCGGAGAACAATACCCCGTGGCCACTAAACTTCGTTTTCAGCAATTCGAACAACACCGCCGAATACGAGGGGTGTATCTTGGGACTCCCGATTGGCCCTATGACATGGGGAGTAAAAAGACTTAGCGGTTTTGTTCGGGGGATTCGGAATTGGTAATCAGACAAGCAATCGGGGTATACAACACTAAGGAGCTTCGGTTACTTCCATACCATCGTTGATGTCAACCCACTTTATGCAAGAGTTCGAAGTATATCGCCTTCCGCCATATTCCTCGGGGACGAAATGATTTTGCCGATGCATTGGCGACTTTGGCTTCCTTAATCCACGTGATCAAGAGTATGGTGGACAGTCCACAGATTGAGAGCACCGTACAGAATGCCCCGGCATATGAGGAAAAATGGTGGCAGAGTGTTATCAAACGAGGTGGTGTTGACATGGCCATTGCCCTGGTATCACGACATAAGGGAATTATCTGAGAGACAGAATCCCTTCCCGATCAGGCAAATCGGACTGAAAGGATGAGAATTCAAAATGATGGCGATGAAGTTTTACCTGAGTGACGATTCTCTTTACAAAAGGGATGCCGGATTTGGGACTGTTGCAATGCGTAGACGAAACGCAATCCCAAAGGATTCTGAATGAAATCCATGGCGGGGTGTGTGGGCCACATATGAGTGTGACTGATGTTGGCCAAAAAGATCTTGAGGACAGTATTATTGGTTAACGCTGAAGGCCGATTGCGATGATCATGTCAAACGGTGTTTTCAATGCCATGGAAGCGCACGGGTTAGATAATGTGATCCATACACCTCCCAATGAAACTGCATTGTTATGACCTCCCCCATGTCCCATTTTCAGATGTGGGGAATGGATGTAATCGGACCAATAGAGCCCAAAGCGAAGCAACGGGCACCTGGGTTCATTTTCGTTCATGATTCGATTTATTTCCACCAACATGGGTAGAGGCAGCTTCCTTTCCCTACAAGTAACTCAGGAAGGTCATCGTCCAGCCTTCATCAGGCAATTAATGTCATTTTGGCCGATATGGGCAACCTGAGGCTTAAGTGGTCTCCGACAATGCCAAGAATATTTAAACAACGCCCTCATGAAGGGACTTGTGTGATCAGTTCAAGATTAAAGCAACCTCGAATTCCGTTTCATTTACCGTTTCCCAAAATGTATGGGGTGGCAGTGGATGGCGGCCCAATAAGAATCATTCAAGAAGATCATGGCGAAAATGTCTGATGCTAATCACTCGGGGATGGCCGGAATCTGTTTACCCACTCACCCTGCTGGCATACCGAACAATGTCCACGCGTACTTCTACGGGAGCAAACCCCTTACGCCTTGGTATATGGAATGGAGGGCTTTGTCCTGCCAGTTGTAAGGTTGAGATGGCGTCCCTATACAGAATAGTGATCGATGCATCAGAATAAGCGAGGATGGATTGGATGCAAAGTCGATTACGACCAATTGGCCCTAATTGATGAAAGCGAGGGTGGTGCTGCTGTTTGGGCTACGGCCAGCTATATCCAACAGAAGGATCTCCCGGTCATATGACAAAAGGATTCAGACCTCGGAAAAATTCAAGGAGATATGGAGCCTTGGTGCTCTAAATGAGAATCATGTCTTGTCCAGGGACGAAGCCAGGGGGAAGTTTGGCCCCTGAAATTGGGAAGGAACTATTCGTGAATTAAAGAAAGTGTTGTCCGGAGGCAAGCCCTCATATTGCAAGAAATGGATGGTGAGGTATTTCCCACAACCCCTCAATGCTGACTCGGGTGTGAAGCGGTTCTACGCTTTTAAATTATTCCAGTTCCTTTTTTTCCTTTGAGAGCGAAACTAACGTTAGGGGGACCTGATCTCCCAACTTGTGTGGGTACGTAGGCAAGCCATCCATTGGCGCGCGGGTCCGGATCCTTTTAAAAATAATTACCTTGTCCCCAACCAAAAACCCAATTTTCCGATAAGCCCGAATAGAAACCTTCCTACGACCCTCAAAAACCTTCCCTGAAGACTCAAAACTGCCTAACCAGTTTCATCCCAGAATACATACCCTGATCCAAACCCAAACAGTTATCCAAACATCTGAGATTCTAATCCGACACGGAAATCAAAAGGTGTGCGGCAATATCTGTCCAAATCTCCATCAAGGTCTTGAGGAAAGAAAGAAGGCGAAATGTCCAAAATCATGGTCAGTTAGATAAAATGATGATCCAATGGAGGGCATGTAAAAACTGATACTGACAAAAGGGGGGGAAATTGATCACCTAAAAATAAAAAATTTAAATGCATGTCCGATATATATATATATAAGTCGTTTTTATTACAAGATTTGCTCTTTCAATAACTGAATTGAAAACCCAACATAAGTCCCTATGCAGGAAATAAAATAAATCTTACAAATCTGAAATTTTAGCCGAAGGCAGGGATATGGGACAGGGGTGGTGGTATAGATCTGATGAAGCATCAGCCATTCTCCTGCAATTCCTGCCTGCCCCATTCATATCAATACGATCCAGTTAAAAGGCAGTAGCTCGGCTGACAGTCCCAAAATGAGCAATCTACCACTGCCCTGGTCTGGGAATACCAATGGCCCTCTCTATCGGGCAATGGGCAGCATCTCTGAGCCCGAATGGCCTCATCTCTCTCTGGCAGTAGGGCTGGCATCCCTCTCGGCTTCAATAGTAATCAGGGCCCAGGAGGTAGTCGGGATATCCCTCCAGGCGACCCGACTCGGGGCGGAATCGGCTGAAATTGGGGTTTGGTCTGCGGTATCTTCTCGTGTGTCAAAATCACTCCAGAGTCATCAAAGGCCCCCGTCCGACTCAGATAGGCCTGAATCCTAGTGTCTCCACGCAACCACTGTACGTAGGCAAATGTCTGGATGTGACACTCGCACTATATTCGGCAAAGATCCTGCTGATCCCAAAAAGCTTCGTTATTTACCCGGCAATAGATCCCTCTTGTAACAGGATGATATACGGAATCGGTATGCGGCTGCACCCCCCCAGCAAAGGGCGTTGTAAATCCTGTGTTCTGATCAAAAACTGCCCCATAACCGCCAGGGGGATGATTTAGGTCTGTCACGCCCCTTATAACTTTTTTTTTTTAAACCCAGCAATGGGAATGAAATCCATTGCCCAGGCACATGAGTCAAGAAAACTCATGGAAGGTAAGCAATAGCCCGAGTAAACCCAATAGATGAAAGGGGAAGTCCTCAATGATAGAACAAAAATTAATGTCCAGGAAGGCCTACATCAGTTGCAACGCGCAGGCACGAAGCGGAAAACTGCGTGGTTATGTCATGGCTTGAAGCAAAACCCTTGGCGACGGAAATGGCCGATGGGACTAAGATGGACTCCAATGAACCCACATGTACAATAAGGTCGAATATTCCCTCTGAAAGAATCTCCCTCAGAAGGACTGGCAGTATGTGGTCCGACATATAGGTATCCGCCAATATCATGGGAGAGAATGGTTTTGTGTGATCCTCCTGAAGGGCCCGAACGGCCGCAACAATCCGCATGTCCAAATGATCGGAATCCTTGCAGGCAAATACAAAACTGAGATGACACAGGCCATCAGGAACGCCCACTCTCCAAGGCATGCCTCAGCGCTCCTCGGACACGGAAAAATTCACCGAGGAAAAAGACGGAGAAACTGTCAGGTGAGCCCGAATCGGTCAATCAAGAATTGAAAGAGGAACCATTAATGGTCTGATTGTGGTTACCGGGTAATAAGACAGCCCTCCGCCAAAACCGGTGAATTGTCGGTGAAAGTCAAGAATTTGACGGTCGCATGGAAACCGGAACAGTAACCCTTAGCACAGGGGACCATCCAAGGGCAAGCCGGTGAAGCGCAGCATTACTCCTCAAGGGTGGGGTGTCCCAGCTCTACTTGTCCCAAACCTAAACACCTGTACGGGCAGGGGCCCAATGGCTCAGAGAAAGACCATCCACAAAGGCCCGCTGGCCATGCCTGGTAAGGTTAATACATGGACCAAGAATGTCCCAAAAGACCATCTGCGATAATCCCTGTTTCTGCCGGCATAAACTGGTGCCAAACCAGCGGAAGAGGCTTGCCGACCAACCCTGTGGGCGTAGGAATTGAATCCAAACGGAGTCACGGACATTCCCTGAGGACGACATCTGGAAAAAATAAGTTATCCAAAAGAGTCAGGACTTGTACAGGTCATTCTCTATCCATAAATAAAAGCATGCATTTCCATACAGTTAATAATTAAAAGCAAGTGTTGGAATTCCATAGAGATGAAAAAAGAACTTGTGTGTAAATAAATAAATGAGTTCAGTACATAGTGGCATAAATGAAAAAAGAAAATCTAATGCAGGTGCCGATCCGATACAAAACAGGCCCTATCCTATCCTGGTCCTAAAATACAAATCAGTATCATCTATGAAAGTGCAGGATCCTCGAACTGATCCCACTGGAGTCGTCGAGCTTCGGAGGACCAAAAGTTCATATCAGGGGGATGTAGGGATGCGCTTGTGGCATCAGAATGAACTCGGGCCTGCATAATAACCTGGCACCGTCAGGATCGTAGGTCGTAAGCCTTCTCCGGGGCCCGGCCCAACCATTCCTCGAATAAACAGCGACAACTGATCTACCTGGACGGGGTTCAATGAAGGCGATCTGCTCAAGCGTGGGTTATGGGGTTCCGAACACAGGCAAGCCCAATTCGGGTCAATCGTCACCGAGCCTGGAACCATGTCTCCAAGGAAAGAAAGTGGCCCGAGTCTGAGGACCGATGGTACCGGGGCACCCACCATGTACGGAATGGTCATCACTCCGTAGTGGGACCTGTGGGAAAGCATGCCGACCATCCTCCCCGGGCAAGGCATAGCATGATCTCGTGAAAGGCTGAGAATCCAGCGGCCAGGAAGACAGTAGGTGAATAGAAAGGGAGTGCGGGGAGGATGCGGGATCTCCTCCAGATGACCGCATCTGAACGAAATGCAGCGCCTCTCCCAGATAACATCACCCAGCCTCCACCACTCTTGCAAAGTGAGGCCGACGTGTGATGGAAAAGCTTCGAACTCCGGGACCGGAAGGATGCCTACCGTCAGCAAACTCCCACAAGTCAGCTATGATCGGGAGGAGGGTAGGGAATTCAGGCAGACGTCGGCAGCCGGTGATCAACTACCAGCTGAATACGACAATGTGCCCAAAAGCTGCCCGAACAAGGGGGACACTCCTCCCAGAGTACTGTGATGCCATCGCCGAACCCCTTGAGGATAAGAAGTGTCCCGGGCCCAGAGTATAGTGATAGGCTCTCAGACATGGACTAGCCGCTCGTAAGCCCAGAACTGTGAATAGAAAACAAGACCAGGGCATGATGTCACTTATCCAAATACAGAAAAAGAGATAGAAAGGAAAAGAAAATACAAGTGAGGAGAGAGGAAGCGGAGGGGACTCACCAACAGAAAATGGTAGAAGCCGAGCCAGGCATCAGTCGGTCCCTCTGAGCGTAGACGCATGCCGTGGAGGAAAGGAAATAGGCAAAGGTGAATGACCCCCAGCTCATAATCACCGATGCGGTTCCCCCACATCTCTGACCGCTCCTACGACGCCTGAAATGAATGGTGGAGGGAGTTGTTCCCCAGAAAGAAAACAACCCCTCATGATGGTTCAGGAGACAGGCGTCGTGAGCAGAATTGTCCCTGGTGCTCCTGATCTGCGTGGAATAGGCAGCGCATAGTAGACCCTGTCGAACTGCATCGACAGCCCAAAGCGCCGGATCGAAATGCTACGGGCCTTAAAAGACCCGTCCTCAGGCAGCGAAGGCAGCAAAGCCTCGAAACCCTCCACAGGGCGGTGATATCAAGATCCAAGGGGACGGGCGGATCACCGGTAAAATTCAATGCAGAAGTAATTGTTACCTCCAGTCCCATTGGGGGTCACACACGATCCTCGCAGTCCGAGGAGATTGAAGAGACCTGCCGTCTGGTGGATACCATCGCTCGGATAAAGCCCTCCATGTAACCCCAGGGGCACTGGCGTGGGGGGGGATGATAGATGAAGCAATGTCGGATAGCCCCAAGAGATTCCCAACCATCGCCCGATAATCACTGTTGCAGTGGCCGCGTTAATTAAAGGGAATAGATGTTGAACCAGTTTACCCCTCGGCTGGGGTAAAAAACTCCGGGGTACCTGGGGCAATCACCAAGGGCGTCAATCCGGGGTAAAAGGAGAATGGAGAAATTGAGGAATGAAATCAGAATAGAGCTGAAATATATTACCATCTGTTAGCCACGAGAGATGCTGAGGAGGTGTACGATTGAGATCCCGACCCAAAAGATTCAGGGTATCTGCACAGAGGCGCCAGAAGGAGCCTGATGAGTAGATGGAGCCGGTGTGGCTTGGGAGGATGGCCCCTCTGCCGCGTACCTCCGGGAAGGGACACCTCTCAACGTCCGGATGGACCAGGCGAATAACAGCCTCCGTCAAACGAGACGGGGGAGCCTGACGGGTGACCGAGGAGGAACAGGAGTGGGTGCAGCCTCTACGACGGCGAACACCCGAAGTCCGAGAGGCGGAGGGAGCTACTGGGCGCATCACGATCCATAGCTGGTAATAGAAGGGGCGAGCAAAGAAGGTAAGTTTTCCCTTGTTAAACATTTATTGTAATGAACATTCCTAAATTTCTAGGCCTATCATAATGATTAATGGCAACATGATGCTATGTAAAAAAAAAAAAAAAAAAAAAAAAAAAAAAAAAATCGGCCAGAAGTTCCGTTTGTAAATTGGAACATCCCAGGCATTTAAGCCAAACGTGTTTTCCATCAACCAAAGTCTCAAACAGGTCCTTAAATCGCATTCATATGCGTTATTACAGCATGTGAATGCATGATGTCATGGCAGAGAAAAACAGAATAACCATATGTGGGGGGGGGACCGCCTCATGAACATAAAATAGGACTCAACATAGATGATACATAGCATGTATATATGATGGTTTACAATAATCATTAACATAGAGCATTGTAAAGCATACATTTTATCTCTAAACATGCAAAATAGTCAAATGTATTAGCAACAACATTGACGGAAATTGAAAAGTGACCGGTCAAAGTGTTACCTGTAGCGTGTATAGATCAAGCCTACCGGAACAGTTTTTGCAGGAAAGTATGAAAAATCGACAAAAAAGCCCTTGGCGAACAAGCAAAAAATCGCGAGAATATGTGTGAATTGAAAGTTGAAAGTGACAGATCTGGAAGCCGGACGCGGCATATAAGCCCCGATCTTGGCCGCAGGATGTTATCAACCCCCCCCCCCCCCCCTGCGGCTGGCCGCAGAATCCATCTGCGGGCTTGGCCTTGGTGGGCTCCACCTGTGCTCCCTTGAAGCCATTTGACGTTGTTGAAGTGATAAAGTTTACGCGATGGTGTGACCGGCCGACGATACCCGGGCCCCGACATGACGAGTCGACCGCCTCAAAAAAAAAACCCAGACGACGATAACCCGTGCGATCACGAGATGGGAATGACCGGCGACGATAAACCGGCGACGATAACCGGGGGTTACGAGTAGAGATGGTGTGTAGACCGGGCGACGATACCCGTGCCCCGAACATAGGCGATTCGACCGGCGACGATAACCGGCGATCCACTGAGATGGATGTCCCGGCGACGATAACCGGCTCCGACAGATATACCGACCGGCGACGATAACCGAGGGGTTTACGAGATGGGTGTGACCGGGCGACGAATACCCGGCCCCGACATGACGATTCCGGACCCGGCGACGGATAACCGGCGATCACGAGATAGGATTGTTCCGTGGCGAGACGATAACCGGGCTCCGAACAAAGATAATCCGACCGGGGCGACGATAACCGGGGGGTTTCGACGAGATGGAGTGACCGGCGACGATTACCCGGCCCGACATGACGAGGTTGTTCGGACCGGCCGACGATAACCGCGCGATTGCACGAGATGAGATGTCCGGCGGACGATAACCGGCTTCCAGACAAGATAACCGAACCGGCCGACGAATAAACCGGGGTGTTACGGAGATGGTGTGGACCGGCGACGGATACCCGGCCGCCGCCCCGACATGGACGGATTGACCGGCGGAACGATAAAAAACCCGTGCGATTCACAGAGAATCGGATGTCCTCCGTGGGCGCCGCCGGCGGGGGGGCCGGAAGAGGAGCGGACGCGCGGCACAGCACGATTACCCCACCCGCCCGGCTGAGCCTTCGACATCAGATAACCGAAAACCGGAACCGCAGCTCGGCCGGCCCACGGCCAAACCCCGGGAACCGGCGGCGGACGATAACCGGGGGTTACGAGATGGGTGTGGAACCGGCGGACGATACCCCGGGCCCCGGACATGACGATTCGTACCGGCGACGATAACCGGCGATCACGAGATGGATGTCCGGGCCGACGATAACCGGCTCCGATAGATAATCCAACCGGCGAATGCGATAACCGGGGGGTTACTGAGGATGGCGTGGACCGGTCGGTACGATACCCGGCCTCCGACGAGGGTGACGAATTCGGAACCGGCGACGAATAACCGGCGATCATGAGATGGTATGTCCGGCGACGATAAACCGGCCTTCCGACATAGATAACCAAACCGGCGACTGATAACCGGGGGGTTTACGGAGATGGGTGGGACCGGGCGACGATACCCGGCCCCGAGTACAAACGAGGACGATAGATTTGAGAGAGAGATGTGAACCCAACGACTTACCAAATATAACACGGTCAAAGGGGGTTTGATACATGGACACTCTTACGAATGTCTTGCATGCGATTACATCTTGTTGGTTGCATCATAAGCTATATGTGTGGCACCATGTATGACACTGTCCATTCTTACACCACTGGTCATTCATGGCATCGAGTGTCATATTCTTTATCCTGTTCAATTTCATTTATCAATTTCATAAAACATGATAAAGAGGGGCTAGCTGTAGGAACACCCAAAATTTTGCGTTTCCTATCTACTCAACCATGACAGGGAGGGCGAAAATCGTTCAATTGAACCGGCTTGCGGGAGAGCAAAGGATGCGGGCACCAGGGCGGACGCCCGGCACCGCCGCAATGATTTGGGCAGCCCAAGTCGACGTTGACAAACCATGACCGTTCCGAAGGCAGGCCATTTCCGAATGAAGGGTGGCGCGTCTGTCCGGAAGTTCCCCGACTGCGGGGAATACGGGGTTCCTGTCAGCGGAAAAACCGACGTGTGCGGTATCGAAAATCGAGGCGTGTGCAAAAACGAAAATCGAGAAAAGTCAAGCCCTGCCCGAGCCGCGGATAGATCTGCGGCCAAAAGTGGGTCTTGCGCCAGCACGAAAACCGGGAAGGAAATCCAGCACCTCAGGCAGCCTTGATCGTGCGATGGGAGGCGTTGCCAGCTGGCCAGGCGCAGAGTCACATCTTGGCGGCCAGCCGCAGAGTAGGATCTGCGGCTGGTCTTGGCCAGCCTATTTAAAGCCAGCGTTCGGCTGAGGAGCATACAGGGGGTGGTTCAGCAGTTTTGGAACGAAGAAGAATTTCTGCAGCACAAAAAAAACACGGAAATAGAGAGAAAATAGCTTGAATTTTGCAACAAAATAGGGAAGGAAGAGAAGAGGAAAAAAAGAGTGGGGATATTAATTTCTTTTTGAGTTGTGATTGTATCAAAATACATCCCTTTTATTCCTATTCAAATACACAAGGTTCACATCCCATTTGTTGAGATCAATTGCAAGGGTGAAAATTTTCTAATTTGTTTAGCAATTCATGTCCTATTGATTTGGGTGTAAATTAGATACTAATTTTTCATTTGTATCTTGTTGAACAATGAATTAGGGATTAATGAGTGAAGCTTTCCATCGGAATAAACTCTTCTTAATAACCCGGGATTGATATTCTTTCATTAATTTTTCTTTGGTTTGTTTTTAAGGTGTTATATTTCCCGGTATCAATTCCCTTTAAATCGGTTTATTTTTTAAGGATGGTCTTGGTCATTGTTAGAGATTTATCCGGGTTTGGTTTTATTTTTCTTGTAATATCCGATTGTTTGTTGTGTGGATACTTGGGTGTTTGTGAGCCTTAGGAAAGCGGAACCCCGGGTGTCCCCGATCCGATGATGGACATATCTTGATGTAAGAAGTAGGAGATGACGCTAGTTTCTCATTTGTAAACTATGTAAATCGTTTGGGCCTTTACAAATCGAACGCTAAGGCGGGTAGAATCGTGCTTAAGGCCCCGAAATAGGTGAGAATTTGTGATTGTTGGCCGTTTCGGGGATATTTTGATGGCTTTACATGCCCATGAATAGCCCGACGCGTGTCTTGTATATGCTCGATTGTGAATTATGACAGACCGAAATTGATTTCAAAGCTAAATGATAAGAATTTTCCATAAAATTCAATCAAAGTAGGGGAATATTAGAATCACGGAGGTTAAAATTTGAGGAAACGTTAATTGAAAATGTCGATTCATATCTAACGAGATAAGCTAAAGAAAAAATCGTTTTCCACAAACAACACACGAAAATGATTTGTTATAAATTAATTGGACGTTGTTATTAAAATCTTTGTGCATAGGGTGAAAGGAGATCCTAGAAATTGCCCATCATTTTATGGAAAGGCATACGTATAGGATTCTAGATTTTACCTATTTTGACGCAAGGTTTTAAAACTCTCTTGTTTTGTGTTTAAAACGACACTTAAACGAAAATCTCATAGTTTTGATAATTTAAAATCAAACCTTTTCTCATAAAGATTTCTTGTTGTATGCCGAAAAAAGACCAGTTACGAAACATTCTCAAAGTAAAAAACACCGATTTTCCCTAAAATCCAAATGATTTCTTTGCATTTACAAACCTCCACCAACAACAACATTCACAATAAGCACACATACACACACACGCACGCACACACACACACATTTCATGAATTAAAGGATAGGAAGAGAACAGCCATCAAGATTGCTAGGTAAACCGTGTTTCACGGACAGTCCAGGGGTGCCTAACACCTTCCCCTCACTTAAAACAAAGCCCCCGAACTCATGGAACTCTCGATTCGCCAGACCAATTAATTCGGAGTCACATTATGAGCACAGGGGGCTGATTTATAAAACACGAATAAATTCGGATGAGTTGGTACACTCCATTTCAAATATACCAAACTGGCGAACTCTGGATTAATTATTGGCTCATCATAAAACACGATCTTTCAAAACCCCGTCGACATCAATGCCGACCTTTTCCAAAAAATCATTAAATCAAAAGGCTAAAATTGGAAAAGACTAAAAGATCACGAGAAGCGAAAACCCGGCGTCGACAACTGGTTTGGAAAATTTGACCGTTTCGTCCTTTTAAACCCTAAACGTGATTCTTTGCTCCTCTCTTGCTTCCTCCATCACACTTGAACGAAATTAATGAGCTTAGAATGATATCCCATGTTGGATATGTCTTGCCTATATAGACTTGAACTCTTTCCCCTTAGTTTCGTGCAATGCGAATCTTTGTGTTGTCGGTGATAACTCCGTACAACTTCTGGTGTCTATGCTTGAACATCCACAATGCCGCGTGATATCACTTGCATGACTTGAACTTGCGTTGGATTTTTCGTTTCTTACTAAATAGATTGTATCTAGCAAAATTCCAAAATCCCATATGGTTGGGATCCTCCACTTGTGGTCCATTTCGATATTGCTCTTCAATTGTAAGCATCCTTGAATGGTTTTCAACCCCATATCATTTCATGATCATCTATTGAACCTCTTGCAACTCGAGTTGAGTGAATGTTGTTCGGATTTGCAAAGCTGAACCAGGATTGTATCAGAAAGGGGGAATGTATACGCGTTCAATCTTAATGAACTAAGCTCTTTAGGCATCAGCTTGCTTCTTTGCCAAAAGCCCTCAAAACGATTGTAAGCTGGTTATGGCATAGGAGATTATCTCATTTTCAACTTCCAAAATAGCATGTCAAAGGACTCGTTAGTCAAAGGATCCTAGTCATAGAGGGTCTACCAAAACTGAGCTTCATCAAAGAAAGACCCATGCAAAGCTTGTCAGTTAAGGGAAAACACACCAATAAATCTCATTCAAGAGTAAAAGTAGTTAATTCAAAAGAAATGGCCCCTACAACTTCTATCATATGGATCTCTTTTATTGGGCATATTTCAAATTGCTTAGCCTTAGAGGCAAAAGAGATACTCACTAGTTGTAGTAAAATGACTATACCAAGGTTTACATTGGGTATTCTTCCTTAAAAGCTCTAAAGATGAGACTCAACAATCAATTAATTTCGATTCTTCAAAGCTAAGTAATGAATGAGAAGGGGTGAAAAAATAAAAAGCTTTATAAGGGAGTGATATCATGGCATAAAATTTAAACTATGCTAAAGTTAAATTCAGTTATGTTAAGATAATTGGCCATTCAACATAACTTCTCAGCTCCAAGAACTCTAAATCACAAAACAAAAGCAAAGTGGAGTGGCTGAAAGGAAGAACATAATATTGATAGAAGTAGGAAGGACACTTCTAGCAGCAAAACATCTTCAAGAATACTTATGGGCAGAAGCTGTCAACACTGCCTGCTATACTTAGAATAAGTCCTTGATTCACTCTACACGTAAAAAGACACCCTATGAGTTGTGGAAAGGAAGAAAACCAAATATAAGCTACTTCCATGTTTTTGGTTGTGCGTGCTACATCCTCAACAACAGCAAAAGGTACTTGATGTGATATCTCGAATGTTTATGAGTTTAGAAATCATGATGTTAAACCATTGCGACGATTGTGGTTACGATGATCCTTAGAAAAGAAAGTTGATGGGTTAAAGAATGGTAATGCTCGAAATATAATCGAGTTTAATAATGGTTATGAAATAAAACCTATAAGAATGTGTTAAGGAAATGAATGAAATAGGTAATATAAGACCTATGTTAATGCAATGCGTTGAAATTATTCAGCAATAAAGATTTCTGGAAGAGGATAGACGTAAACCGAGTAAGGATGTTTCGATGATTATGATTCAAGGGACGAAATCCTTATAAGGAGGGAAGAATGTGAGAACCCAAATTTTTTGAAAATTATATAAAATAAGAATTTAATTAATAAAATTCTTATTGTGCGACGAAGCAGGGTTGTATATATATGTTTATGTATTTGTTGAACTGAATGAAAGGTGTTTTAAGGTTGAACACACACACACACACACACACACACACACACACACACACACATATATATATATATATATATATGTGTGTGTGTGTGTGTGTGTGTGTGTGTGTGTGTGTGTGTGTGTGTGTGAGAATCATATTTATATGATTAAGCGATAAGAGTTAATAGTTAATAAAAACTATTAAATTAATTGGATGGAGATTAGCAAGAGAATTAATATATATATATATATATGTTATATATTTTGAAATATGTGATTATGTGTGAAGGATTAAATGTGTATATATAGATGTAATATATATATATATATATATATATATATATATATATTACATTTATATAAACATACATAGATTGGGAGAAATGAGATTTAATAGTTAATTAAACTATTAAAGAAAATGGATGAAACTTGTCGACGCCGATTTCTGCCTCTCCCGATTTTTGCCTTTTTTATTAAATGATTTTGGGAAAATGTCGGCATTAATGTCGACGGGGTTTTGAAAGATCGTTTTTTATGATGAGCCAATTAACCAGAGTCGCCAGTTGGTATATTTGAAATGGATGTACCAACTCATCCGAGTTTTCGTTTTCATAAATCGCTGGTTCATGTGTGACTCCGAATTAATTGGTTTGCGAACCGAGATTCATAGAGTTCGGGTGCTTGCTTAAGCGAGGGGAAGGTGTTAGGCACCCCCCGACTTCCGTGAAACACAGTTACCGCAATCTCGATGCTTTCCTATCCTTTAATTCATGAAATGTGTGTGCATGCGCGCGTGTGTGTGTGTGTGCCTATGTGAATGTTGTGGTGAGTTTGTATGAAAGAATCATTTGGATTTTTAGGGAAAGTCGTGCTTTAATTTGAGAACGCTTCGGGATATCTTTTCGGCATACACGAGAAAGTTTTAGGAGAAAGGTTTGATTTTAATTGTCAAAACTATGAGATTTTCATTAGGTGTCGTTTTGGCAAAAACAAGAGTTTTCTAAACCTTCGTCAAAATAGGAATCGAGATCTATATGTTGCTTTCGTAAATAGCATGATGGGAAACTTCTAGGATATCTTTAACCCTATGCACAAAGATTTAATAAAACGTTGCTTATTTCTATAAAACCATTTTTTGATGTTTGAGAACGATTTTTCCTTTAGCCTTCTCGTTGAATAGGAATCAACATTCATTAGCATTTCCAATTTTTAGCCTCGTGATTCTAATAACCTAGTTTAATTGATTTTTATGAAAATCTTATCGTTTAGCCTTGAAATCAATTTCGTGTCATAATTCAAATCAAGCATTAAAATGCGTTGGGGCTACTCATGGGCATGTAAGCCATCAAAATAACCCCGAACGCCCACAATCGCATACTTTCACTATAACGGGGCCTTAACCACGATCCTCGCCTTGGCGTCGTTTTAAGGCCCGCCGATTACATATTTACAATGAAAGGTAACAATCGACATTTATATACATATATCAAAAAGATGTCCATCATCGGATTTGGGACCACGGGGTTCGCAGCTCCCTAGGCTCACATCCAAAATCGCTGAACACCCACAAGATCCTAAAATAGCAATTTAAACAATCTATGCACGATACATCATTACAACGAGCTAAAAATTCACCAAATGGATATCATCGGGCCATTTGGAACCCTCACTAATAGCCCTCAATCCATGGATTCACAACAATATACAAGAACAATTACATTTAATATAATTCGGATGACAAAAAGCTTAACAAAAATGGCAAAACAAAATGCTATAACAAAGGGTTTTTTACCTTGCAAATGATCCTCATAATATGTATGAACTAGTATATTGAGTAGAGTAGACAATATATGATATATAATCTCACAAAATGGATACAATTCCTCATTATTTTTTCTCTTTTCTCTCTTGATTTTCTCTTATTTTTTGCTATTTTCTCCTTCCTTTCCGAGCTGCTGCCGCCGCTGCCTTCTTCCTCCCTCTGTTTCTGTATGCAAAATGGCCTGATAAGGGGCTGCCCTAGGCAGCCGCAGATTGATCTGCGGCTGGCCGCAGATCAATCTGCGGCTGGCCTCGATTTCCCCGCGTCCGTCGCGCACTTCAGCCGTCTCGCGCACTACCATTATTTTAATCGTTTGGCCGCAGATCAATCCGCGGCTAGGTGGGCTGATTTTCTCATTTTCTGAACCGCACCTCGATTCTCGTGTCGGATCATCGATTTCTGCTGAAAGGTTTGCATTTTGCAGTCCGGGAACCGCTGGGAAAAGTGCCACATCATTCATGGGTGTTTGCTTCGCCCGTCGTCGTGTCAACCTTGATCACAAGTCATCGTGGTGGTTTTGAGTGTTCGCACTTATGTCCACCTTCCGTCTCATAGGCTGGGTTAATTGACAATTTTACCCTCCTGTCAAGGTTAGTATAGGAAACGCAAAATTTGGGTGTCTACAGCTGCCCCTCTTTATCATGTTTATGAAATGTTCAATGAAATGATGATAAAGACGTAGACACACAATGCATTAATGACAGTGCATAAGAATAACAGTACATACATGATGCAACACATATAGCTTATGATGCAACACAAGATGCAAAGTATGCAAAACATTCGTAAGGGTTTCAATGCCTCACGCAATTGTCTTGTCCGCGCCGGGTTTCGTATCCGGTCGCTCGTCTCGTAATCACCGGATATCGTCGCTGGTCGCTTGTCTTGTCGGGGCCGGGTATCGTCGCCGGACATCCATCTCGTAATCGGCGGTTATCGTCGCCGGTCGATTGTCTCGTCGGGGCCGGGTATCGTCGCTGGTCACCCATCTCGTAACCCCCGGTTATCGTCGCCGGTTGGTTATCTTGTCGGAGCCGGTTTTCGTCGCCGGACATCCATCTCGTAATCGCCGGTTATCGTCGCCGGTCGATTGTCTCGTCGGGGCCGAGTATCATCGCCGGTCACCCATCTCGTAACCCCTGGGTATCGTCGCCGGTTGGTTATCTTGTCGGAGCCGGTTTTCGTCGTCGGACATCCATCTCGTAATCGCCGGTTATCGTCGCCGGTCGATTGTCTCGTCGGGGCCAGGTATCCTCGCCGCTCACCCATCTCGTAACCCCCGGGTATCGTCGCCGGTTGGTTATCTTGTCGGAGCCGGTTTTCGTCACCGGACATCCACCTCGTAATCGCCGGTTATCGTCGTCGGTCGATTATCTCGTCGGGGCCGGGTATCGTCGCCGGTCACCCATCTCGTAACCCCCGGGTATCGTCGCCGGTTGGTTATCTTGTCGGAGCCGGTTTTCGTCGCCGGACATCCATCTCGTAATCGCCGGTTATCGTCGCCGGTCGATTGTCTCGTCGGGGCCGGGTATCGTCGCCGGTCACCCATCTCGTAACCCCCGGGTATCGTCGCCGGTTGGTTGTCTTGGATCTCAGCCCTTCCCAGGGTGTTAGTTGTTTAGATCTCAGCCCTTCCCAGGGTCTTGGTTGTTTGGATCTCAGCCCTTCCCAGGGTGTTAGTTGTTTGGATATCAGCCCTTCCCAAGGTGTTAGTTGTTTGGATCTCAGCCCTTCCCAGGGTGTTAGTGTTTGGATCTCAGCCCTTCCTAGGGTGTTAGTGTTTGGATCTCAGCCCTTCCTAGGGTGCTCACCATCTTGTTGTGGTTTGCTTGGATGCCTTCCCAGGGTGTTCACCACCTTGTTGTGGTGTGCTTGGATGCCTTCCCAGGTTTGCTCACCACTTTGTCGTGGTTTGCTTGGATGCCTTACCAGGTTCACTCACCACCTTGTTGTGGTTTGCTTGGATGCCTTCCCAGGTTTGCTCACCACCTTGTTGTGGTTTGCTTGGATGCCTTCCCAGGTTCACTCATTGTTTGGATACCAGCCCTTCCCAGGGTTCATTGATTGTTTAGATAGCAGCCCTTCCCAGGGGTCATTGATTGATCGGATACCAGCCCTTCCCAAGGATCGTTGATTGGTTGGATACCAGCCCTTCCCAGGGGTCATTGATTGTTTGGATACCAGCCCTTCCCAGGGGTCATTGATTGTTTGGATACCAGCCCTTCCCAGGGGTCGCTCGATTTGATTTGAGTGATTTCTTGTAATGAGATGTGTGATCGGCTTCTGTCCTGGATCTCCCACCAACATCGTCCACGTACCATGCCGCAAAAGCCATCACTCTGATCATTTGTGAGGTTGAAAGCGACGTGCTTGTACTTTCCTGATGATTTTCATTTTGATCGTACCTGCATGCATTTAAAAGATGTTAAGCATGATCTGGAAGATATGTTATGGATAGATGCATGTGCACAACATATGTTTTAGATAGAAATGACCCCTGTTCAGTCAAATGATACAATTCGACAGTCGTCGTTGTTTGCCAACATTTGATTGGATCACGCCTCGTCGTGAAGTGTAGTTTCTAGACTTCAACATTGGTTTGGTACTCTGCCTGTTCTTGGTCGTCTTCATTTCATCGAGTTGAGGCAGTCTGTTTCGCTCTCTTGTGATGATCGACAGCTATGTTGGGCTCTTTGGCCCTTTGATCATTTCTGACGGCCGATATGCTGTTGTCCCGCATTATATCAACCTTGTATATGCTCATGCACGTGGATCATTTGGATGTCGAGGCAGTGATAGTCAGGATTGGGGAGAGGCCCAATGACGAGGAGTTCTGCGCAGCCTCAGCTTCCTTCCATTTCACGATTCTTAACTGCCCCTGCCTTGGTGCGTGTCGCTACCAAGAGTTTCTATCGAGAACTCGCGATGTTGATCATGCTGAGTTATCCACAGCTCTGCAAGATCCTGCATATCAGATGACTAACAAATGCCAAACTTGAAGGCTCGGGCCGCTGGTGTTAGTTCAACACAAAGATATTATAATCTCGATAAAAGAGTAAATGCAGTTAAAGCACATGAAATTGAATATCTGTTGATCGCACAATCTAGCAAGTTGTGACCCGTGAATGTACTAGATTGGAAGTTATTTTCAATTCCTCGTGAGTTGATGATTTTCTATTTAACGAGTTATGAAATCGTAAGAACACCTTCAAGCATTCATGGTCATTGTACGTGAGTAAGGTCGAATTCAAAAGAACTACCTTCCCTCGTCAAAGGTATTCTGTCTCCACTCTCGACAACGTCCTTAGCAGGATGGACGTCATATGACAAATGCACTGTGCGATGCAGCATTCAGTAGGGGTTTTTCTTTCATGACTTGTTGTTTAAGGCCGAGAGTTTTTTCATATTATCTTTTCTCTTTATCAGCCCACTTCACTTGTCTCGTTTTCTTAGGCTATTCAAAGTTACCCATTTAACGAGTTTTGGACCAATGACTCCCAAACCAGACGGTTTTGGGGCATTAGGTGTACAGACACCCCTTCGGATTTATTTACTCGAGTAACAAAGGCCACGGTTCAAGACAAGCTGGTGGTCTGCACCATTCATTCTTTGTTTGACCTTGCGCAAGATTCGTTTTCTTAGGCTTGAGTTACCCATGTAGCTAGTGTTAGGCCGGTGACTCCCAAACCAGACGGCTTTAGGGCACCAGATGCAGAGACACCCCTTAGGCTTAATTACTCGAGTAACCCATACCACGATTCGAGTCTGCTCGGGCCTCCTCTACTGTAATGCTCGTTTTCTTAGGCTCTGAGTTACCCATGTAACGAGTGTTGGGCCAGCGACTCCCAAACCAGATGGCTTTAGGGCACCAGGTGTAGAGACACCCCTCGGGCTTAATTACTCGAATAACCCAGGCCACGATTCGAGACATTAGCTTGATAATCATTTATCGTCTGACTTCTTGATATTAGCTTGATAATCATTGACTGTCTGACTACGTGTTAATTGCCATCAACGTCATCATGGTTTTATACCCCACAACTGAAAGTTTGTGCAAATGCAAAGTGAAGGCTGTCACATGAGGTCGATTCTGTCGCAAACGTTGCTTTGAGTTAAGGCTTTGTACCCGATCAAAAGGATGAATAGCCTTCTTCGTCTAATCATACTCACGATCGTGCTCCATGGCTGCTTGTCAGAATTAATCCGATTCCTATCAAGCCAAATAAAATCCCCTTTCACGCGGATCATCGTATCCCGGGAAAACTATGCTTGACAAATGCCAGATGATCGTACCGTTGAAGATTGAATTGACATGAGGTAGCATAGTTAATTAAACTATTAAAGAAAATGGATGAAACTTGTCGACGCCGGTTTCTGCCTCTCCCGATTTTTGCCTTTTTTATTAAATGATTTTGGGAAAAGGTCGGCATTAATGTCGACGGGGTTTTGAAAGATCGTTTTTTATGATGAGCCAATTAACCAGAGTCGCTAGTTGGTATATTTGAAATGGATGTACCAACTCATCCGAGTTTTCGTTTTCATAAATCGCTGGCTCATGTGTGACTCCAAATTAATTGGTCTGCGAACCGAGATTCATAGAGTTCGGGGGCTTGCTTAAGCGAGGGGAAGGTGTTAGGCACCCCCCGACTTCCGTGAAACACGGTTACCGTAATCTCGATGCTTTCCTATCCTTTAATTCATGAAATGTGTGTGCATGCGCACGTGTGTGTGTGTGTGTGCATATGTGAATGTTGTGGTGAGTTTGTATGAAAGAATCATTTGGATTTTTAGGGAAAGTCGTGCTTTAATTTGAGAACGCTTCGGGATGTCTTTTCGGCATACACGAGAAAGTTTTAGGAGAAAGGTTTGATTTTAATTGTCAAAACTATGAGATTTTCATTAGGTGTCGTTTTGGCAAAAATAAGAGTTTTCTAAACCTTCGTCAAAATAGGAATCGAGATCTATATTTTGCTTTCGTAAATAGCATGATGGGAAACTTCTAGGATATCTTTAACCCTATGCACAAAGATTTAATAAAACGTTGCTTATTTCTATAAAACCATTTTTTGATGTTTGAAAACGATTTTTCCTTTAGCCTTCTCGTTGAATAGGAATCAACATTCATTAGCATTTCCAATTTTTAGCCTCGTGATTCTAATAACCTAGTTTGATTGATTTTTATGAAAATCTTATCGTTTAGCCTTGAAATCAAATTCGTGTCATAATTCAAATCAAGCATTAAAATGCGTTGGGGCTACTCATGGGCATGTAAGCCATCAAAATAACCCCGAACGCCCACAATCGCATACTTTCACTATAACGGGGCCTTAACCACGATCCTCGCCTTGGCGTCGTTTTAAGGCCCGACGATTACATATTTATAATGAAAAGTACATCGAATTTATTACATATATCAAAAGATGTCCATCATCGGATTTGGACCACGGGGTCGCGCTCCTAGGCTCACATCCAAAATCGCTACACACCCACAAGATCCTAAGATAGCAATTTAAACAATCTATGCACGATACATCATTACAACGAGCTAAAAATTCACCAAATGGATATCATCGGGCCATTAGGAGGAATCTCGCTCCATTTGGAACCCTCACCAATAGCCCTCAATCCATGGATTCACAACAATATACAAGAACAATTACATTTAATATAATTCGGATGACAAAAAGCTTAACAAAAATGGTAAAACAAAATGCTATAACAAAGGGTTTTTCACCTTGCAAATGATCCTCATAATATGTATGAACTAGTATATTGAGTAGAGTAGACAATATATGATATATAATCTCACAAAATGGATACAATTCCTCATTATTTTCTCTCTTTTCTCTCTTGATTTTCTCTTATTTTTTTGCTATTTTCTCCTTCCTTTCCGAGCTGCTGCCGCTGCTGCCTTCTTCCTCCCTCTGTTTCTGTATGCAAAATGGCCTGATAAGGGGCTGCCCTAGGCAGTCGCAGATTGATCTGCGGCTGGCCGCAGATCAATCTGCGACTGGCCTCGGTTTCCCTGCGCCCGCCGCGCACTTCAGCCGTCTCGCGCACTACCATTATTTTAATCGTTTGGCCGCAGATCAATACGCGGCTAGGTGGGATGATTTTCTCATTTTCTGAACCGCACCTCGATTCTCGTGTCGGATCATCGCTTTCTGCTGAAAGGCTTACATTTTGTAGTCCGGGAACCGCTGGGAAAAGTGTCACATCATTCATGGGTGTTTGCTTCGCCCGTCGTCGTGTCAACCTTGATCACAAGTCGTCGTGGTGGTTTTGAGTGTTTGCACTTATGTCCACCTTCCGTCTCGTAGGCTGGGTTAATTGACGATTTTGCCTTCCTGTCAAGGTTAGTATAGGAAACGCAAAATTTGGGTGTCTACAAAACTAATTACAAAATGAAATAAGGAAGTCAATGAGGTTAATTAAATCATATTAATTAATTGAAGTTGCGTTAAATTTATATTATTAATATAAGTTGAATTTTTAAGCCTTCTGTGGCAATGCGAGAATAAATGAAGAATTAAATCTCAGAAATGAGGTAGCTAATTTGCTTAAGTAAAATAGCGGATTAATCTATGTATTTGATGTAAATGGTAATGAGTGAGTTAATTAAACTCATGATTTTTAATATATTGCATATATCATATGTAATTGAGATTTTATGATTAAGTCAATGAGAGGACATTGTATTGTATTAGGTGATATATATATATATATATATATATATATATATAATGGTCTAAGAAGTTAATAATGGTCAAATTAATTTTATTTAAATAATTCGATAAAAGTTATTGAATTTTGAAAATAAAGTACTAAACTAACTAATTACTAACTATCAAGAATTGAATTCAGATAAAAAGGCTTAAGATTACAATTTTCCTTAATGTTTCACTTGAATTAATACACTTCATGTTAAGTTATATTAATTATTCCAGATTGTTAATCAAGAACTCATCAATATTTATAACCATCTCTCGATGTATCATAAACGAATCAACTTAAATCCATAAAAGATAAAATTAAGATGAACACACTAGTTAACTAATTCACTATATCTCTATGTGAATTACAATTAAAAAGGATTTAAAGCGCAGGTTCTCTTTTAGATTACATGCGGCGTATAGGTATATCTCTATCCTAGACACAAATCATGAATTCCAACGACATGTAAAAAACACAATCACATGATACTATGATTAGGTCTAAATCTATAATCCATCTCTCGAGTTCATATAGACTACCACGGTTGATCAAACAATTAACCAATTAATCGCAAATCATAATATACAATCTGATAATAATCAACAATAATTAATAAGGAAGCATATCAATAAAAGCTACGCAATAAGATCCTTTGTAATCTTAAAAAAAAATTAGTTCATAATTGAATTAAAATCCATAATCCACAATTGATAAAGCATTCAAGAATACAAAATAAAAGATTAGGGAAGAGAATAGAATCTGTAATTGCAATCCTTGAGTCTCTCCTTTAGCTCTTGTGATGAATCCTTCTTGCTTGCTCAATTGTTTCAAGCCTCCATCTCTTTCTCCCAAACTAGGGTTAGCAAAAAGTAGCAAAATCTCCCTTATTCTATGCCTCACATCGTGTATTTATAGGTTCTAGTTAAAGTCCTAAACCAATTAGAAGTTACAATCCGTGTTCCATTCAATTTAGGTCAAAAAAAAGCTTTTTAAAAACTCGGCCTAGCGCGGCCGCGCCCATATTTGGCCTAGGAAGCAGCGCGGCCGCGCCCAAGTGCCAGAAATCATGTTTTCCAAATTCTGCTCGGACATCTATTGGTAAAATAGTCATAACGTTTGATCCGAGAGGAGTTGCGGGGCCTGCCACCTATCAAATCGAAGCTCTCGACGAGATCTACAACTTTCATTCTTTGAGAATTGAGAGATTCAGAATGGATCAAAGTCGAAATTGGGCTTGAAGTGAGTGCAATGCAAATGACAATTCCAAACTTTGAGGTTCAACGTCCGTTGGTAAAACGATCATTACTTTCTCATTCGAACTCCGATTGTGACGATTCAAGATGTTCCGGAAAGGTAAGGACTAGCTCTACAATATAATCCAAGTTCCAAACCAAGAACATGCATCCAACCTAGTGTTAAAAGCCCTGCAATCTTCCCTTCTTGCGTTTGCTCACTTATTGTACTCCAAAAGATGTTCGGATCGCGTTTCCTTGCTTTTTCCTACAAAATAACATAAAAACACTATAAATATCTAATACTAACTTAAAATACTTAAGAACTCACAAATTATCAAGCCAAACGTACTCAATTCATAGATGTAAAACCCACTCATCAATGTTACATGTATTAAATATAACATGTATAATGGCATAATGTATGGCATTATATCAAGTGGAAGTGTATTCAATATAAGGTGAAGGTTCTCTCTATATATATATATTATATATATATATATATATATATATATATATATATATATATATATATATTGGTCCCTAACCAATGAATTAAATTAATATCGGATACTGGTTAAATATATTAATAAATATATTTAGTATGTGAATAAATTGTTTTTGTTTATGGAAGGAATGAATTTAATTTAATTATACAATATTAATTATATAAATTAAATGAGTTATTTAAAATAATTAATGAATCAAATATTAATTATTTGATGTAATGGTAACTTAATTATGGATTAATTCCATAATTAGTCGAATGGTTTTATACATAGGTATAAGTGTATAAATTACCAAATTATGTATTTATTGATAATACATATAATGGTATTCATATAATCTTAATATATGAATTATATAATTACATTTTTTTAAGTAATGGTAATTATATAATTACAATATGTAAATGTATAGGCAATATGTATGTATGCTTATAACATGAAAAAGTAAATTTTTAGAAGTCAAAATGGTCAAATGGGCAATTAATTGAATAAGTGAGTAAAGAAAAGACATTATTGGAGAGAGAGATTGTTGATAGAAAGCCTAGGGGCCTACTAAGGCTAAGGAGCATATGGGGCAACTAGGGGTCAAGCCTTTTGTTCTCCCACTTGAGCTAACATCTGAAGAATGAGGAAGATTTAGAAGGCTTAATTTATTTCCCTGCTCTCTGATAGACTCCACGACACGCTTGCGTGAGGTGGTCATCGCCTGGATCGTTTCCAGCAAGTTATGAGGTGGAACGCTCACAACATCTCAACCTAATTTCTATATTGAGACGAGAACCTTGGTAGAATTGTTTGCGCAAGGAAGTTTGCGTTGAATGGAACATCAATGACACCTTGACCCCTCGCTTATATATAAGCGGTAACCTTGGTACAATCAACGCTTGATACAATAGAAGACGCCACACACAACTATGATATGTTGTATGATAAGTCAAAATTGAATCTCAAGAAAACTAAAAACTAGTCTAGGAATTCTTGAAGAACCAAAAGATGAGAAAAATCTCTCAATAATTTTATTAATCAAAAGTTGTCTGAATTACATCAGCTTTGACCCTTATTTATACTAGTCAAAAATAATCCTAATCCTAATAACAAAAGAAATAAATTACATAATAATCAAATTTAAAATTGTAATGAAAATCCTAACTAAATAAAATCCTAATTACATTAGTATTAAAAACTAATCCCTTTTCCTTAGTAGAATAGATTGCATAATCTTCTAGAATCAAACTTCCCAACTGTGTACAAGCTCAATCCATGCCGCGTTCGAGGATCTTCTTACGCGTGAGAAGTACCGAAATTCCTTCATGAAATTGGACAAGGATAACCGAGGCCATATATGCTGAATATGCTAGGAAACTGTTAGGTTTGTATAACGAGAACATGCAATCAAATTACATAAATAAAGCGGAAGCGCGATAAAATCATATTTTAAAATCTTATACAAACCATCACCATGATCTTTTTTTATGCACAATTATTAATTAAACGAAAGAGATGGAGAATAAGAATTATACCCTTGTAGAATTCTAGCTTCCTCAGGTACAAGTTCACCTCCAATTCCTTCGCGTTCTTCTTGAATTCCACCAATTAAATTCTTTGCTTTGATCAACATTAGCCACCCAAGTGTTTGGCCTCTAGAGGTGATCCACCAAGGAATAATACTTGTTCAAGAAGATGGGTATTGACAAAACCCTAGTTTCTATCCCTATAGAAATTGTAAGTATTCTCCACAATTCTTATACAAGAGTGTGTAACCCGAATCTATGATAAAACTTCTCTTATTTATAGATGTAGGAAAACCCTCACCTAAACTATTTAGGATTAGGGTTTCTATTCTAATTAAACTCCTTTAATTAAACTAAACTCCTAATCTAATTAGGAATTCATGAGATAGTACTTCTATTAACTAATTCTCAATCCCTATTAGGAATTAAATAATAATAATTGTAATAATAATAATAAGACTCCTCTTATTAATTTATATTTAATATTTTTAAAATATTAAATACTAAATATTAAGCTATTTAATTTATTATATCTCCATATATTAAATTAAATACACTTAACTTATTATTACAATTATACCATTTAGGTTCTCCGTATTAAACCGGTTGTGAATAAATCAATTAAAACAATTCTAATCTTATTTAAATAAATAAATTAAACTATTTAATTCATTTAATTAGATAATATTTATTCTACAATAAGGGTAAGCCCCCTTAGTGATCAACGACTTTTTAGATAATATAGATTTCAACATTAATCACAAAAGAACCTTTCAGTGAACAATTATCGTACAATTCAATCCTTCTAGCATAAAATGTCCCAATTAAATATAAGACATGGAATTACTGTCAAGTCTTATTTTATTTAATTATATGTATTTCGATTCCCAAATGCACAACTCTAAATAATGCAAATTAGAAACTCCTTTCTAATTTCATTCAACCTTAGCCAAGGACTACTGAATTGTCATTTATCGAATCACATAGGACATTCACATCTTTTACTAGACGTGATAGATTCTTTGTTGATTATTCACCTATCTCCATGTACAACTTATTATACCTAATCATACCCTTTGATATACTCTAAAGGTCTTAAGGGACATGTCAAAGTATAACTCATCATACACAAGATACTATGATAATCTCAAGTCCAAGGACCACTTGTACTACTATCACTAGAGGAATTTCTATTGACAAGCAAGTAAAACTCTATTAGGTATTCCTTAGCGAGCCACGTTTAGTGAACTTATTCTCCAATAAGCACTTACATACTTGCTTTATTGTCTCCACACAAATGATTATGAGATCAACCATCCTCTTCCTAAGAGCAAGCAACGTATGTACTAATCTATCCGGATTCATTAATCCCCTTTTTAGTAATCTAACGATTATGAACGATTTTAAGCTTTCTAAATATTTAAATCTCATTAGCATGATCATCATCATGAATCTAAAAGCATTTCTTACAACTATGAGTTTATCACATATTAAATAACAGCACCATGTAGATAAAGTAAAATGCCTTTAATACTTTTATTAATAACCGAATAAGATTACAAAGTATATGCTACATCATATCAAATATGATTGACTTGTGTGCATACTACTTTCAATCTCCCACTTCCACTAAAGCCAATCGCCACGGTATCTAATACCTTTCTTCTCTAAAGTGACGATCATCCTCCTGTTGGATAAAGCTTCAGTAAATGGATATGCAATGTTGTTCTTGAGAGTCCATTATCTCTATAGTGATTTCTCCCCTTTCAATGATTCCTCTAATCAAATGAAAGTGTCGCAACACATGTTTTAATCCAAGATGAGACTTAGGAACTATTCCTAGTTCTGTAATGAACTTTTCATCCAAATTATCAACTTGCAGCTTCATTTACATCTATATACTTAGTCTTTGTCACTGAACCAGTAACTCTTTGTTGTTTGGAACTTTTCCAATTTCACTGCACCACTATTTGAGGTAACGATTTACCCTAAAGTGAATTTGTTATCGTCTTGGTCAGTTTGAAAAACTTGAGTCTGTTTAACCCTCTAGTTTTAATTCAGACCTACCATGAATCAAGATCACATCTTCAATACCGGTTAAGTACTTAAAGATGTTCATCACTGTCTTACAGTGATCTTCTCCAGAATAAGACTGATCAACATCAGGCCTTGTATATTCATTGCATACATGATAGTAACTCATGCGATCTCTCTTTCAATTAGAGACAATTTAAAGAGATACACTCCATGGCTCATCATCATGAGACCTCTCTTAGAATTTGCCATGCTAAATGATGAGTGTGTTTTATATACACAAATTAGGTGCTTTTGAGCTTGATAATTTGTAAATCCTAAGTCATTTCGGTTGGTTTTATGTGTTTTTATCTTATTGTCATGTAATGTAGATTTATATTGGTTTTATATGTTTTTGTATGCTTTTATGTGTTTTTCATGTTGTTTTGTAGGAATTGAAATAAAAGCTCCTTGGAATCAATACCCATTACTTGCTTTTCGGTACTGTAGCTGCTTGTTTCCAAATTTCACCCATGATCCAATCTGAATCTCTCAAAACTCAAAGAATAAAAGTTGTAGATATTTGTCTTATCTTTCCAGAGCATCTTGAATTATCTAATTTGAAGTTCGTATGAGAGAGTTATGGCTATTTTACCATCGGATTTGGCATGTATTTTACACAGCAGTTGCTTCGGGCTTAAGGCGCCGCCTTTCTCCGGACATTTTCTCTTCAAGCTCCAGTTATGAAAGTTGTAGAGCTCTTTCTCAGCTTTCCATAGCCTATTTACACGCCTTAATCCGAGTTCGGACGAAGAAGTTATGGCTATTTTACTAACAGAGGTCAAAGCTGAGTCGGGATACAGGCCACCTGGCGCGGGCGCACGGAAATGGGTGCGGGCGCACGACGCCTGGCACCAGGCAGCCAGCGCGCGCGCGCGCACCATGGGCGTGCCATGGGCGTGCGGCATGGCCAGGGGGCGGCGTGCGGGCGCATCTGGGCGTGCTGAGTGCGATCTTTTGAGCTCCTAGTGCGATTCCAGCTCACTTTTGACCCAAAATCTGATGTTTGGCTAGGGTTTTTCATGGAGGCACTATATAATATCTTATTGGGGCTTCATATTTCATAACTAGGGATTGGGAGGCTAGACTAAAACATCAAAATAGAGAGCAAAAGTGCTGCAATACAAGGAAAACTCAGCAAAAGCCAAAGAACCAAGAAGGAAAGGCTTGTCAAAGAGATATTTAGACCTTGGGAGGCTACACATACTTCATCAAGAAGAGTTTGGGGGCTGCAATTCAAGGAAATTTCCAGCAACAAGCTATGGAGCAAAAAGAGAAACGAATGCCGAATGAAGAGGAAAAGCTAGAGATTGACATCAACCAAGCAAGCAACACATGATTATCTTCTAAATGGGTTTTATCATCTCTTACTTTCCTTTGAATTTGTAATTCTATTTTATGATGAACACCATGTGTTTGATGTTTTGCTTAGCTACCATGAACTAAAGCTTGTATTCTAAGATTTCAATGGAACCCAACACATAGTTTGAATTGACTTCTCTCTCTTTGTTATTAATTACTCATTTGTGAATTGTATGTCATAATTTATGCTTCATATATTAATTGCTTGGCTCGTAATTACCGTGGGAACCTATATGAACTTGACGAACGGATTATAGTGTTTAGACCTTGTTATGATATCATGCGAGAGTTAAAGATTGTTGTGGGTTATTAATTGAGATTTAGTGACGTGTGTCTTATTGATTATCCTCAATAATAGGTAACTTGATAGTATTTAGGATAGACCTATACCTAGATACCGTGTGCAACCAATGGAGAATCTATTCTTAATGACTTCCTATGTGAAAGTTGATAATTGAAAGGACGTTTAATGAGATTTAGTGACACGTGTCTTGTTATTGTTCTTGAAATTGGTCTCTTAATAGTGTGTAGGATAGACATATACCTACATGCCGCATTAGGAAGATTCAAATTTGACCATCGACAGAGGCTTATAAGTAGCTTTGATTTCTCGGTTGGCAATTCTATGTTGTTAATTAATTCAAATGAGAGAGTTAGGATATTCAAATGAAGTGTTGGGGGAAATTGCAATCTTAGACTTGTTAACATTAGATTTCATTATTTTAACGCTTTCCATAGATCTTAATTATTACCAAACAACAAAACAAACTCAATTCATCATTTATCTAAATAAAATCGAGACGATATATAGTTGATACTTGGGATACAGTAGAACAATTCCCTGTGGGTTCGACAACTCTCTTATCACTTTATTACTTGTTGACCGCGTATACTTGCGCGTATTTTTTGGTTGTGAAATCGACTTGTCTTAGCTTTCCAGAGCATCTTGAATTATCCAATTTGAAGTTCATATGAGAGAGTTATGGCTATTTTACCATCGGATTTGGCATGTATTTTACACAGCAGTTGCTTCGGGCTCAATTTGCGCCTTTCTCCGGACATTTTCTCGTCAAGCTCCAGTTTTGAAAGTTGTAGAGCTCTTTCTCAGCTTTCCATAGCCTATTTACACACCTTAATCCGAGTTCGGACGAAGACGTTATGGCCATTTTACTAACAGAGGTCAAAGCTGAGTCGGGATACAGGCCACCTGGCGCGGGCGCGCGGAAATGGGTGCGGACGCACGGCGCCTGGCACCAGGCAGCCAGCGCGCGCGCGCGCGCACCATGGGCGTGCCATGGGCATGCGGCATGGCCAGGGGGCGGCGTGCGGGCGCACCAGGCGGCATGCGGGCGCATCTGGGCGTGCTGAGTGCGATCTTTTGAGCTCCTAGTGCGATTCCAGCTCACTTTTGACCCAAAATCTGATGTTTGGCTAGGGTTTTTCATGGAGGCACTATATAATATCTTATTGGGTTTTCATATTTCATAACTAGGGATTGGGAGGCTAGACTAAAACATCAAAATAGAGAGCAAAAGTGCTGCAATACAAGGAAAACTCAGCAAAAGCCAAAGAACCAAGAATGAAAGGCTTGTCAAAGAGATATTTAGACCTTGGGATGCTACACATACTTCATCAAGAAGAGCTTGGGGGCTGTAATTCAAGGAAATTTCCAGCAACAAGCTATGGAGCAAAAAGAGAAACAAATGCCAAATGAAGAGGAAAAGCTAGAGATTGACATCAACCAGGCAAGCAACACATGATTATCTTCTAAATGGGTTTTATCATCTCTTACTTTCCTTTGAATTTGTAATTCTATTTTATGATGAACACCATGTGTTTGATGTTTTGCTTAGCTACCATGAACTAAAGCTTGTATTCTAAGATTTCAATGGAACCCAACACATAGTTTGAATTGACTTCTCTCTCTTTGTTATTAATTACTCATTTGTGAATTGTATGTCATAATTTATGCTTCATATATTAATTGCTTGGCTCGTAATTACCGTGGGAACCTATATGAACTTGACGAACAGATTATAGTGTTTAGACCTTGTTATGATATCATGCGAGAGTTAAAGATTGTTGTGGGTTATTAATTGAGATTTAGTGACGTGTGTCTTATTGATTATCCTCAATAATAGGTAACTTGATAGTATTTAGGATAGACATATACCTAGATACCGTGTACAACCAATGGAGAATCTATTCTTAATGACTTCCTATGTGAATGTTGATAATTGAAAGAACGTTTAATGAGATTTAGTGACACGTGTCTTGTTATTGTTCTTGAAATTGGTCTCTTAATAGTGTGTAGGATAGACATATACCTACATGCCGCATTAGGAAGATTCAAATTTGACCATCGACAGAGGTTTATAAGTAGCTTTGATTTCTCGGTTGGCAATTCTATGTTGTTAATTAATTCAAATGAGAGAGTTAGGATATTTAACTGAAGTGTTGGGGGAAATTGCAATCTTAGACTTGTTAACATTAGATTTCATTATTTTAACGCTTTCCATAGATCTTAATTATTACCAAACAACAAAACAAACTCAATTCATCATTTATCTAAATAAAATCGAGACGATATATAGTTGATACTTGGGATACAGTAGAACAATTCCCTGTGGGTTCGACAACTCTCTTATCACTTTATTACTTGTTGACCGCGTATACTTGTGCGTATTTTTCGGTTGTGAAATCGACCAACACTAAACACCTTTAACATCGAATGAATATACGTTCCTTGGGTCAAGCCGAGCATCCTTTTAAATTTATCTTTATAGATTTATATCCCTAATTTATAGGATGTTCCTCCAAAGTCATTCATGGAGGAATGTTTAGACAATTTTATCTTAATGATTGTAGCATTGGTGTGTCATTCTTTATCAGTAGTATATCAACATATAATACTAGAAATGTCACAGCGCTCCCGCTGACTCTTTTGTACATACTAGGTTTATTATCATTTTTGATAAAATTAAACTCTTTTGATTGTCTCATCAAAACGAATGTTCCATCTTTGAGAAGCTTGCTTCAATCCATAAATGGATCATTGTAGCTTACATGCACGATTTGCTTCAACCATTGAAATAAATCCATCTGGTTGTATCATACATACATTCTCCTAAAGTCATCATTGAGGAAGGGCATCTCCACGTCCATTTGCCAGATTTAGTAATAATAAGCTGCAATCGCAAGTAAAATCCAAATGAACTTGAGCATTACCCGGTAATAAGGATTTATCACAATCAACTCCTTGACTTGATTTGAAACCTTTTAAATAGGTCTGGTCTTATAGGTCTCCACCTTGCCATTTGCCCCAGTCTTTCTCTTAAAGACCCGTATACAACCTCTAGGCACTATGCCTTTCGGTGGAGTAACCAGACACTATACTTGGTTCTCATACATAAAGTCCATTTCGGATTTTATGGCCATTTTCCATTTCTCTGAGCGTCTACTACTCATAGCCTCATCGTATATAACTGGATCATTATCATTTATGATGTGTACCTCATCATCATCCTCTATGATAAATCCATACCTCCTAGGTATCTTTGGTACTCTTCCAGATTTATGATTCGGTTGTGGTATAATAAGTCTATCTACAGGTTCCTCGGTTTGACTTAAAGTGCTTTGTAGTTCTTGAACTCCTTCAAGATCTATTACCCTCCCACTAGCTCCTTCAATGATAAACACTTTTATCCAAGAAGGCAACGTGTAGGATTATAGTAATAATACCCTAAACTTTCTTTAGGATATCCCATAAACCTGCACTTGTCAGATTTTTGTCCCAAGTTTATCCTTTTTGAAACCTTTTTACATAAGCTGGACAACCTCTTATCTTAACATACTTAAGACTAGGAATCCTCCCTATCCATAACTTTTATGGAGTCTTGGGGCTGGATTTTGAGGTTACCTTATTTTGTAGATATGCGGCCGTTTCTAGGGCATAACCCCAAATGGATACTAGAATATCGGTAAAAATCATTATGAACTGCACCATGTCCAATAAGGTATGATTTCTCTTTTTAGATACACCAATCAATTATTGCATATTATGAGGTGTTCATTATGACAAAATATCATTTTGAGATGATCTAAAAACTTATTGCACAAGTATTCCTTCCTCGATCTGATCAAAGAATCTTAATACTTTGTCAGTTTGTTTCACTTCTGAATTCTTTGAACCTTTCAAATGATTCAGACTTGTATTTCTTCAAATACACATATTCAACTCTTTGAATGATCATCTCTTTTTCTTTTTACTAGTTGGTTCAATTTGAAAAATTATTTTCATATAAGTCAAGTTTACAAAGTCCATCAAGTAATCTTCCAGTTTCAAGCAAAACATTATCATTATAAATAGAAAAACAATTATTCTTAAATATAATACCAGATCATTCCTTGTCCAACAACGAAAGTGATAATGTTTTTAAAGAGAACTGGAACATAATAACAACTTATTAACTTAATAGACTTACCCGTAGGCAACGCTAAACTATATAGGTTCCTACGCTAATGTAGCAACCATTGCTCCATTCTCCACACGTAAGATTACTTACTCTTTGTTTATTCTTCTACTTCTGCTTAGTCTCTGCATTGGATTACATACGTGAGAACTATTACCGGTATCCAATACCCAAGTAGAACCTTAACTTATAGAAAGATTTATTTCAATCATGAACAAGCCTATATCTGTAACCGAAGCTTCACTAAGCTTCTTCTGGTTAGCCTCTATAAGATGCTGCTTACAGTTTCATTTCCAGTGTCCAGGCTTATTATAGTGGAAACAAACTCTTTTGCTATCCGCATCAGGTTTTGTTCTTATTATCCTTTGTTTTTGCCTTTCCTTATACCTTCTTTGAATTATTCTTCTTTTTAAAAGATTGTTTGGCCTCTACCAGTAAGACTTGGTCTTTCTTGGTTGAAAAATGACTCTCTACAGTTTTTAACATGTTTAAGCAACTTAGGCAGGCTGACATCTAGCTTATTCATGTGAAAATTCACAATAAATTATGAAAAAGAGTCCGGAAGTGATTGAAAGATCAAATCTTGGATCAACTATCCATCCATAATAAAACCCTGTTGTCCTAATTGTTCAATCGAATTGATCATTTTAAGGATATGTGTTTGTACTATAGTGCCATTGGTCATTCTAGATCGGAAGAGCTCCTTAGATATCTTATATCTAGTAGTCCTACTTTTCTCACCATTCAACTCCTTGAAGGTGCAGGAGTATAGGAGGAGCATCCATAGTTTCATATTGACGATGAAACTCGTTACTCACGGATGCAAGCATGATGCATTGAGCCACGGTTACATCATCTTGTCACTTTTTGAAAGTAGCAATCTCTTCCTCAAAGGCATTGTTTACAACGATTGCAGAGATAGGTGTATTAAGGACATAAGATAGCTTTTTAGCCTTAAGAACTATTCTCAAATTCCTTAACTAGTCCATGTTATTTGATCCAGTTAATTACCATTTAATATGCTCCGCATTGATAGTAAATTAGATATTGTAAAATTCTGTAAATGAATTAACAACATTTTAGCATACATTTATTTTATTAATTACCAAATAAATTAGGTCTTTATTTAAATTGATATTTTTCACTATTTTTATTAAAATATATTACCCTCAATATATAGTTCGACAAATCTAATTAAAGATTTGCTAGTGAGAATAAGGATCTCTTTTCAAATGTATATAGCCTTGCGGTGACACAACAACCGAAATATAAATAAATAGGTAGACAACTATTGTCAATTACATTACTATGTAACTCCGTGTATTTTGCCGCTTAGATTATTTTGATCAAGTTGTGACACATCCGAATCAAAATTATTCAAGTTAAGTCCAACCTAGCACTTTCATATATGTGAAGAGAAAAATATCGTCCTTGTGGTGACACAACAAAATAGTAATATTCAATTCCTTAATAAGCATCAAATGTGATAAGGCAACATCTTAAATATTTAATACTTGCATTGTGGTGACACAACAAACTCATATTAAATATTTAATACTCTATCGCTTTACCATGCTAGAAGGCAACGTTTGATACTCCAAATATTTTTGAACGTTTAGGACTTAATATAATTTCTTTGAGGGGTTTGTTATTATTAGTATCATCTTGTTTAGCACGCATGCACACACACACACACACACACACATATATATATATATATATATATATATATATATATATATATATTATATACAACATACGCATTATATTATTTAACATGTGAAGCATGTTGTATAATATATATATATATATATATATATATATATATATATATAAAAATCATGCATATATAGAATACTATATTCTACCCGGATTGATTATGGACTTTTATTCTAGTTTGGTTCACTAGAGCCACCAAGTGAACCAAAATGTCAAACCTAGGGTGCAAGAGTTTAATTTAAATATAACTATTACATGTAAATCCCGGGCTCCATTACAAACTGGTCTTCAAGCGCTCCTTGCTCCTTTGTCTCTAATTCTTCAAAATAATTCTAATTAATCCTATTACATAAACTATTTACAATAAATAGAAACCTTGATCAGCAGTCAATGGGAAGTACATAGGAGGGAGATAAAATTTACATCAAGAAAAACTAGATAAGACGAGGTGCACAGACCCCATTTATAAAACTCATTCATTCAAGCATTCTCTAAAATAATTCCAATCACACATTGGTCAATTGTCCATAATGAATCCCTATTTATTATCATACATATCTCCATATGTATCAATAAATAACATTTATCTCATGAATAATAAATCCATTCCATATATGCATTGATATCATTTAATGGGAAATGTTAGTTAGTATAAAATCTAATTTCAACTCCAATTAGTTACCATGGAATCCAATTCCAACTCTAATTAGTTATCATGAAATCCAATTTCAATTAAAATAAACTTCTTTATTTTAAGCCTATTCCAAATCAAAATAAACTCTTTTATTTTAATTTATCCAATTTTGAATAAAAATAAACTCCTTTATTTTTTAATCAAAATAAACTTCTTAATTTTAATTTACAAAAAAAAAATTGAGGTCAACCCTTAATCATAAACCTTTAAAAGAAAATAATCAAACAAGCTTTTAAATCAAACTTCAAACCCAGAATTATATAGTTTAAATATTAAGCATTCTAATTAATAATCAAAAGTGATTCTGGTGTAGTGATAAAGCTTCCAAAATATGACTAATAGGTCAAGGGTTCAAAACCCTCTAGCCCCAAATTAATTATTTCATTTTTAAAGGTTGATCAGTCAGCGCCACATCAGCAGTTTGTGCCACATCAGCTGTGATAACCCAGATTTTTATGAATTATTAAATAAGAATTTAGCAAATAAAATTCTTATTATGTGACGTTTTGAGTTTGAGTATGTGTATATATGTGATATATATATATTGTGAAATATGTGAGTTGGTATAAAGAGAATTATATTCGTGTATTTGGAAAAAGAGGTTTAATAGTTAATTAATCCATTGAATGAAGTGAAGGAAATTGCTACGAAAAAGATATTTACTGAATATTAGAAAGTTAAAAATTATATTATGAAATAATATAATTTGATTGTTATGTCTTGTGGACAATAAAAAAAATGTTATGAATTAAGTTTTATAAATAATGTGAGTAATTCACTTAACTAAAATAGTGAATTGATGTGAATATATTTGTGTATAGAGTGTTGGTGCATATTTCAGTAAGCTAATGTGATGAGAATTTTATAGTTTAATTAAATAATTAAATTACAGGAATAATGATTTATTAAATGAAATTATAACGATAATTGTCTAATTTGAGATTATAAATTTTGTTAGTAAGATTTAATTAGATTTATTAATATAATAAGTTTAATTAATATTTAATAGGTGTGACAAAATATCATATAATAAGAAGGAATATTAAAATAAGGGAAAAAGGGGTTTTTGAGTTGATGCCAAACAAGGCCTTGTGGCCTTTGGCTTTCTTAACCGATGAAACTCCCAACAAAGTCACGTAAGTTGACTTCAGGAGTTGGTAAGCAAAAGAACAGAGGAGAAGAAGAGAGAAAATTGAGAGAATTCAGAGAAAAGAAACTCTTGTGAAATTGAGAGTCAAAACTCAAGGAAGGAATCAAGAGGAAGGAGAAGGATAATCAACAATCCTTATTATCTAACTATTTAAAGGTAAATTCTATATTTCTAGTTTTAGTTTTGAGTTCTCTATAATTGAATTTATAGGGTCAAATTGTTGAGCAATTGGGTTCATGTGTTATTGAGTTTACTTAATCCGATATATGTTGTTACTAGATGATTTTTGTAGTATCAAATTCATGAAAATTTGTTAAATAAGAAGAAATTGAGTTTTCGGTTGGAATATGTATATTTTGTCTTACTTTGGAGTCAAAATTGATGTTCAATTTGAGTAATAATCTATAAATTGATGATAGACTGTTGTTATGCGTTAAAAACGAAAACAACGGAAGTTGAACGGACCAAATTGGTTGAGAAACGAATCCATAGCGATTGATTGCGCTAAATTTGTACAAGTTTGTAAAACTAGTATGAATTGTGATTTTTAAGCCTTTAGATTGGTTGTTTAAGTTATTTAAAATGTGAGAATCATTGTATACATGTTGGGTATTGATTCTACAAAGATTATAATACTTGGGTATGTCTAATTTGTTGATAAAATGAAGAAATTGGGAGTTTTTGGCTTTGAAATTCTGCAGTTCGCGAACTGCAGAATCTGGAATCCAGAAGTCTCACCCCGGCGAGCTCACTGAACTAAATTTCCTCACCCCGGCGAGAGTTTTGTATAGTAAATCCTCGCCCCGATGAAGTCTCGCCCCGACGAGAGTTTTGTGTTGTAATTTTCTCGCCCCGGCGGGAATTACAGAAAATGAAATTTTTTCTTGTTTTTAATTCTTTTCTTTTTGGTCATGATATGTTACCCTATACAAGATTTACTTATAAACATTATACATCTAATGTAAAGACAAGTTTAAGACTTAACTAAAGGTTAAGTGTCGATTAAAGTGGAACGTAATAAAATGAAGGGTTATAAAGTGTTAAGTAGAGTTAATACTAAGTGTTGCTATGTGACTAATAAATGATGTGCATGATTATATATATCGTGTAGGTTACATGAAGTGCAGATAAATATAGGCTTGTAATCTACAAACCAGGCAAGTCTTTCAGTTCCTATTTGTTATGTGAACTAAATGATTTACTATTTTAAACATATGAAGCAAAAGCATGATGCATTTTATATATGTTACAAGTACGAGACAACAAAGTCAAATTATGACTACGTTCGTTGAATAAAGAATGTTGATTGAGTTATGGAACTCAATCTCTATTTGTTACGTGTTGATCATTATGAATGACATGTTTAGCCAAATGTTTATGATTTAAATAATGAGCATGTTATCTATGTGCTATGTGATGCATGCAAACTGTTAGATTTTGCTGAGCTGTCGAGCTTGTCCACGCCGGTTTAATCCGCTTAATGCGGTGATTTGTTACCCTTTCCAATTTTAGCCTTTTTATTAGATGATTTTGGGGAAAAGGTCGGCATTGATGTCGACGGGGTTTTGAAAGATCGTTTTTTATGATGAGCCAATTAACCAGAGTCGCCAGTTGGTATATTTGAAATGGATGTACCAACTCAGCCGAGTTTTCGTTTTTTATAAATCGCTGGCTCATATGTGACTCTGAATTAATTGGTCTGCGAATCGAGATTCATAGAGCTCGGGGGCTTGCTTAAGCGAGGGGAAGGTGTTAGGCACCCCCCGACTTCCGTGAAACACGGTTACCGCAATCTTGATACTTTCCTATCCTTTGATTCATAAGATGTGTATACGTGCGTGTGTGTGTATGTGCTTATATGAATGTTGTGGTGAGTTCTTTCATGAGAGATGAAACAGTTGACATTTCATTGAGAAATCGTGTTTTGTTTTGGGGATGTTTTAGAACGTCGTTTCCGTTAGTACGAGAAAGCTCCTTTGTTCATGCGAAAAGGTTTGATTTTACTTGTCAAAATCTATGAGATTTTCATTAGGCGTTGTTTCGGCAAAACAAGAATCTTTTAAACCTTTGCCAAAATAGGAATCGAAATCTATACATTGCTTTCATAAAATGATGGGCAATTTCTAGGATATCTTTAACCCTATGCACAAAGGTTTAATAAAACGTTTCGTTCATTCATAAAAGCCATTTTGTTTTTGTGATGGTTGAAAATGATTTCCTTTGGCCTTCTCGTTTAATAAGAATCGACATTCATTAACACTTCCAATTTTTAGCTTCGTGATTCTAATATCCTACTTTGATGATTTTAGAGAAATCTTTATTGTCTTGGTTTTGAAATCATTTTGGTGTCACGAAATCCAATCAAAGCATAAATATGTGTCGGGGCTATTCATGGGCATGTAAGCCATCAAAACATCCCCAAACGCCAACAATCACATGTTCCACTACTACGGGGCCTTAAACCCGATTCTCGCCTTAGCGTCGTTTTAAGGCCCGACGATTACATGTTACAAAAATGAACACCTTGAATCTATTACATACATCAAAACGTCCATCATTGAATTTGGATCACGAGGTCGCATTCCTAGGCTCACACGAGATTTCTACATGCCCACAAAATGAATACTACATAACTAACCAACCCGGATTTATCTAATACACCATGATATCCGAAAATGACAATCTAAATAAATTACACCCAATGAATCACCATAAACAAGCTAGAAATTTCATTAATTGGATATCCTCGGGTTATTAGGAAGAATTTTGTTCCGATGGAACCCTCACTAATAATCTCTAATCCATGATTGTTCAATAGGATACATGAAAATTACATCTAATTTAACCAAACAATATGATATAAATTGCTAGAACAAATAGGAAATTTCACCTTGCAAATGATCTCAAATGGATGTGACCTTGTGTATTTGAATAGGATAAGGAGTGTATTTGATACAATCAAAATCAAATTGGCTCTTTATCCTCTCTATTTCCGTGCTTGTGCTGCTGCTGAATCCTTCTTTCTTCCAATTCTTCCAACTCCTCAACTCTCTGTATGCTGCAACGAAACTGAGTTGAAATAGGCTGGCTGGCCGCCTGCCTTCCACTCACCTGATTTCGAGTTCCGTGTTTCGAGTTCCGTGTTTTCAAAAGGCGCACTATTTGGCCGCAGATCAATCCGCGGCTGGACGGTTTGACTTTCTCAATTTTTGCGCCACGCCTCAATTTCCGTGCCGTAACGTCGGTTTTCGCTGACAGGTTCGTATTCTGCAGTCCGGGAATTTCTGGGAGATGTGCCACCTCATTCGGGGATGCCCGTTTCGGATGGCCTTATTGTCACGTCAGCTTTGATTGCCAATCATTGCGGTGGTGTTGGGCGTTCGCACTTGTGCCCATTCCCTTGCTCCCGCAAGGCGGTTCACTTGACGATTTTGCCCTCCTGTCATGGTTAGTACAAGGAACGCAAAATTTGGGTGTCTACAACTGCCCCTCTTTATCATGTTTATGCAATGTTTAATGAAATGAACAGGATAAAGAATAGACACTCGATGCATGAATGACAGTGCACAAAGATGACAATACATACGTGATGCAGCACATACGATTTATGATGCAACGCAAGGTGCAATGGATGCAAAACATTCAGAAAAGGGTGTCGATGCGGATGATCGTCTTGTCGGGGCCGGGTATCGTCGCCGGTCACCCATCTCGTAACCCCCGGTTATCGTCGCCGGTTGGTTATCTTGTCGGGGCCGGGTATCGTCGCCGGTCACCCATCTCGTAACCCCCGGTTATCATCGCCGGTTGGTTATCCTGTCGGAGACGGTTTTCGTCACCGGACATCCATCTCGTAATCGTCGGTTATCGTCACCGGTTGATTATCTCATCGGGGCCGGGTATCGTCACCGGTCACCCATCTCGTAACCCCCAGTTATCGTCGCCGGTTGGTTATCTTGTCGGAGCCGGTTTTCGTCGCCGGACATCCATCTCGTAATCGCCGGTTATCGTCGCCGGTCGATTGTCTTGTCGGGGCCGGGTATCGTCGCCGGTCACCCATCTCGTAACCCTCGGTTATCGTCGCCGGTTGGTTATCTTGTCGGAGCTGGTTTTCATCGCCGGACATCCATCTCGTAATCGCCGGTTATCGTCGCCGGTCGATTGTCTCGTCGGGGCCGGGTATCGTCGCCGGTCACCCATCTCGTAACCCCCGGTTGGTTATCTTGTCGGAGCCGATTTTCGTCGCCGGACATCCATCTCGTAATCGCCGGTTATCGTCGCCGGTTGATTGTCTCGTCGGGGCCGGGTATCGTCGCCGGTCACCCATCTCGTAACCCCCAGTTATCGTCGCCGGTTGGTTATCTTGTCGGAGCCGGTTTTCGTCGCCGGACATCCATCTCGTAATCGCCGGTTATCGTCGCCGGTCGATTGTCTTGTCGGGGCCGGGTATCGTCGCCGGTCACCCATCTCGTAACCCCCGGTTATCGTCGCCGGTTGGTTATGTTGTCGGAGCCGGTTTTCGTCGCCGGACATCCATCTCATAATCGCCGGTTATCGTCGCCGGTCGATTGTCTTGTCGGGGCCGGGTATCGTCGCCGGTCACCCATCTCGTAATTCATTTTCACTAAACACATCAAACGGCTGCAAGGGAACCAGTGGGACCCACCAGGGCCAGCCGCAGATGGATATGCGGCCAGCCGCAGATGGATCTGCGGCCAGCCGCAGATGGATCTGTGGCCAAGATCGGGATTCATAAGCGGCTCGCCGCTTCCAGATCTGTCACTTTCAACTTCGTACCCTACATAGATTCTTGAGATTTTGCTCATTTGCAAGGGCCTTTTGCCGAGTTTTCCAACCTTTCTGCAAAAACTGCTCCGGTAGGATCGATCTACGCGCTATAGGTAACACTTTGACCGTTCATTTTTCAATTTCGTCAATGTTTTGCTATACATTTGGCTATTTGCATGGTTAGAGATAAAAATGTATGCTTTACAATGCTATGCTATGCATTATCATATATACATGCTATGTATCAACTGTGTGAGTCCTATTTTATGCTCACGATACGGTCCCACATATCTGTCTGTTCCTTTTTTGAAAGAAAATCACGCATTATGGTCCTTTACATGCTTTAATTACACGTATGAATGCAACTTTGATCTTGGATTGATGAAAAACATGTTTGGCTTATGCCTGGGATGTCTATTTTACAGACGAAACTCTGCCGATTTTTTTTTTTTATAGTAAACATGCATCATGTTGCATTAATTATATGATGAGGGTAAGAGTTTAGAATATTCGTGACATAATTCAAAAGGGAATTTACCTTCCTCCTCGCTTGTTCTATTGCAGCTATGGATCCTGACGCTCCTAGTAGCTCTTCTGCGTCACGGACCTCGGGTGTTCGCCGTCGTAGGGCTGCACCGGCCCCCGTTCTTCCTCGGACCCGTCAGGCTCGTCGCTTGGCAGAGGCTGTCATCCGTCCCGATCACCCGAACGTTGAGGAGGCTGTTCTTCCGGAGGTTGCGACAGAGGGGCCATCCTCCAGCACACCGGCTCCATCTCCTCATAGTGCCCCATCTGGCGCATCTGTGCAGATACCCGATCTATTGGGTCGGGATCTCAGTCGTCACCCCTCAGTATCTCTCGTGGCTAACGAGGTATATTCAGTTATATTCTGATTTTATTCTCAATTTCTCAATTCCCCTTTTATCTGGACTGACCCATTGGTGATTGCCCCAGGTGCCCGAGTTTACTCAGCCGAGGGGTAACTGGTTCAACATATATTCCCTCTATACAGCTCTGCACAGTGAGTACCGGGCGGTGATGGACTCCTGGGGCTTTCGTCACTTCTTTACCATCATTCCCCGCCAGTGCCCCTGGGGTTACATGAGGGCCTTATCCGAGCGCTGGTTCCACCAGACGCAGTCTCTTCACCTTCTTGACTGCGAGGTTGTGCTGACTCCCTGGGACTGGAGGTACATCACGGGCATCGAGTTCACTGGATCCCGCGTCCCTCTGGATCTTGACATCACTCCAGCGGAGGTCCGGGCTTTATTGGGCTTTGCCGCTGAGGACCGGGTCTTTAAGGCCCGTAGCATTCGATCCGGTGCCTTGGCTGTCGATGCTGTCGGGGGTCTATATGCACTGCCTATTCCAGCGGATCAAGGTACCCGGGACATTCTGCTATGACGCCTGTTCCTGACCCTTATGAGGGGTTGTTTTCTAGGGAACAACTCCTCCACCATTCATTTCAGCGTCGTAGGGGCTGTCAGAGACGTGGACCGGATCAGTGACTATGATTGGGGGTCTTTCACCTTTGCTTATTTCCTCCACGGTCTGCGTCTTCGTTCGGAGGGACAGACAGATGCTTGGCTCGGATTCTATCACTTCTTGCTGGTGAGGCTTCTCTTCCTCTCTTCTTACTGGACTTTCCTTCATTTATCTCCCTTTTCTGCATTTGTCGGTTACTCATGCTTTTCACTGTTTCTATTCGCAGTTCTGGGCCTACGAGCGTCTCCCATGTCTGAGGCCTATCACTACTCTTGGCCTGAACACTGATCCCCCGGGGCCGGCAATGGCATCATAGCACCTTGGAGGAGGTCCCAGTTTCTGGCAGATTTGCACACTGCCGCATCCAGCTAGAGCTGATCACGGCTGCTGATGTCGTCTAGGTTCCCTACCTCTCCGAGCATCTGACTGTGGGGTTTGCTGATGGGCATCCTTCTGGCCCGGAGTTCGAGCTTTCCACCCGTCGCCTCACTTTGCAGAGTGTTGGAGGATGGGTGATGTACCTGGGGGAGCGCGCATTCAGATGCGTTACTGGAGAGATCCGCATCCCGCATTCCCTTCCTTTCACGACCTCCTGGCCGCTGGATTCTCAGCCTTCGGAGATCATGCTCGCAGGGGAGGACGGCCGGATGCTATCTACGGGTCCCAGTACGAGTGATGCTTTCCGTACTTGGTGGGTGCCCCGCACTATCGGTCCTCAGACCCGGGCCACATTCTTCCTTGGGGATATGGTCCCCAGCTCGATGATGATGACTGACTGGGCAGCCTGCGTTCGGAGCCCTACCCATGCTGAGCAGATAGCCACCTTGACCCGGCAGGTAGACCAGTTGTCTCTATATCTTCGGGTGTTGGGCCGGACTCCAGAGGATGCTTATGCCTACGATCTTGACGGCGTGGGTTATGATGCGGGCCCGAGCTCATCTGATGCCATAGCGCAGCCATATATCCCCGACATGAACTTTGGGCCTCCGACATCGGTGACTCCGGGGGATCAGTTCGAGGATCCCGCTTTCATAGATGAGATTGATTTTATTTAGATCAGGATAGGATAGGGCTTTTGTACCTGCACCTGTTTGGATTTATTTTTTCATTTTATGCACTATGTACTGAACTCATTTATTTATTTATGCACAGTTTTTTCTTTCATATCTATGAAATTCATTTGCTCTATTATTAACTGTGTGATGCATGCTTTTTATTTATGGATAGAGAAGGACCCTTGTACAGTCTTTTTGATACTATTTTTTCCACAGATGTTGTCCTCAGATGTCGTGGTACGTTTGGATTCCACTCCTCCCACAAGGTTGGTTGGCAGTCTCCTCCGCTGGTTAGACACTTTATCGCCGGCCGACAGGGTTATCACAGATGGCCTTTTGGGACACTCTTGGTCCTTATTGTCCTTTCAGGTGCCAGCGGGCTTTGTGGAGGGTATTCTGAGCTATTGGGCCCCTGCCCGTCAAGTGTTCAGGTTAGGAACAGTGGAGCTGGCCCCCACCCTCGAGGAGTATGCTCGCTTCACCGGCTTGTCTTTGGATGGCCCTTGTGCTCGGGTTACAGTTGGTTCCATGCGCCGTCAGTTTTTGACTTTCACCGGTTTACGGAGGGCTGTCTTGTTACCGGTGATCACATCAGACCATATGGTTCCCATTCAGTTCTTGATTGACCGATTCGGCTCACCCGACAGCTTTTGTCTTTTCGTCGGTGATTTTTCCGTGTCCGAGGAGCGCTGGGGTGTCCTAAGAGTAGACGTTCTGATGGCCTGTGTCGTCTCAGTTTTATACTTGCCCGCAGGACCTGATCAGTTGGACATGCGGGTTGTCACGGCCGTTCGAGCCCTTCAGGAGGATCACACCATTCTTCCCATGATATTGGCGGATACCTACATGTCAGCCTCATACTGCCAGTCTTTCCGCGGCAGAGTATTCAGAGGGAGCTCGACTTTGTTGTATGTGTGGTTCATGAGTCATCTCAGTCCCATCGGCCACTTCCGTCGCCAAGGGTTTTGCTTCAGCCATGACATAACCACGCAGTTTTCGTTTCGTCCCGTGGGATGTACTGATGTGGCCTCCTGGACATCATTTTTGTCGGTCATTGAGGATCCCTTTCACCTTCTGGTCTATTCGGGTTATTGTTCCTTTATGAGCTTCTTGACTCACGTGCCCAACCTGGATTTCATCCCTATTGCTGGCTTGAGGGGCGTGACGACTTATCATCCCTTGGCGGTTATGGGGCAGTTTGATCAGACACAGGATTTCCATCTTTTCACGGGTGCAGCCGCCTATCGATTCCTTATATCATCCCAGACAGAGAGGGACTTACTGCGGGTATACGATCTTTGGTCTTGCCGGATCTTCGCCGAATATAGTGAGAGCTACCACATCCAGACATTTGCTTACGTGCAATGGTTGCGCGGGGACTCGGTTCCGGCTGGTTTGAGTCGGACCGGGGCCCTTGATGACTCCAGAGTGATTTTCTCAGATGATACCGCAGATCATTCCTTCTCATCTGATCCTGCCCCTAGTCGGGTTACTGAAAACAGCCGGATCCGACTTGCCTTGACTGCTATTAAATCTGAGAGGGACGCTGCCATTGCTGAGAGAGATGCCGCTATTCTGGCCAGAGATGCCGCCATTGCTGACAGAGACGCCATTGTATTTCAGGCCAGGACAGTTATAGATGCTCATTCTGGGACTGTCAGCCACGCTACTGCTTTATTGGATCGCATTGATATGATGGGGCAGCAGATTGCAGGGGAGGTTGATGCTTCAGATCTATCCACCACTTTATCCATCCTGCATCAGCTAGTTTCAGATTTGTAGATTATTTTATTTCCTGCATAGACTATGTTAGTTTCATCAGTTATCGAAAGAGAGATCTTGTAATAAAATGACTTATATATGAAGACATGCATTTAAATTTAGTCATTTTCCCTTTTTTGTCGTATCGTTGCCCTTCATTGGATCCTCATTTTATCCAGTTGACCATGATTTTGACATTTCGCTTTCTTTCTCTTCTCAAGTCTTGATGGAGATCTGACAGATATTGCCGCACCCCTGTTGATTTCATCGGACTGAGTCTTAGATTTTGGCTGACTGTTTGGTTGGATCAGGGTTATGCTACTTGGGATGAATCTGGTTATGGGTTGGTTTCAGGAAGGTTTCGAGGGTATAGGAAGGTTTTTTTTTGGCTATTGGGAATTGGTTTTGTTTGGGGAAAGGATTATTTTTAAGGGATCAGACCATGCCATGATGGCTGCCTACGTACCCCCCACAATTTGGGAGATCAGGTCCTACGTAGTTCGTTCTCAAAGAAAAAGGAGAAATTGATTATTCAAGCGTAGAACCGCTTCACCGAGTCGGAATTGAGGGGTTGTGGAAATACTTCACCATCCATTTCTTGCAACATGAGGGCTCCTCCGGATAGCACTTTCTTAATTACAAATGGTCCCTCCCAGTTCGGGGCGAACTTCCCCTTGGCTTCGTCTTGACAAGGCATGACTCTTTTTAGCACCAAATCATTTTCCTTGAACTTCCGAGGTCTTATCCTTTTATCGTATGATCGAGAGATCCTTTGTTGATATAACTGACCGTGCCAAACAGCAACCACCCTTCTTTCATCAATTAGGGCCAGTTGGTCGTATCGACTTTGCATCCAATCCTCCTCGCTTATCTGAGCATCGATCACTATTCTGAGGGACGCCATCTCAACCTCAATTGGCAGGACGGCCTCCATTCCATACACCAAAGCGTAAGGGGTTACCCCTGTATAAGTACGCGTTGACGTTCGGTATGCTAGCAGGGTGAGGGGTAACAAATCCGGCCATCCCCGATGATTAGCAGACATTTTCGCCATGATTTTCTTGATGTTCTTATTTGCAGCCTCGACTGCCCCATTCATCTTAGGACGGTAAATGATGGAGTTGAGGTGCTTGATCTTAAACTGGTGGCACAATCCCTTCATGAGGGCGTTGTTCAAATTCTTGGCATTGTCGGAGACCAAAACCTCAGGTTGCCCGTATCGACAAATGATATTATTCCTAATGAAACCGACGATGACCTCCTGAGTTACTTTGGGGAAAGAAGCTGCTTCTACCCATTTGGTGAAATAATCGATCATGACGAAAATGAATCGGTGCCCGTTGCTTGCTTTGGGCTCTATTGGTCCGATTACATCCATTCCCCACATTGAAAATGGCCACGGGGAGGTCATACAGTGCAGTTCATTGGGAGGCGTATGGATCACATTACCGTGCGCCTGACATTGATAACACCATTTGACATGATCATCGCAGTCGGCCCTTAGTGTTAACCAATAATGCCCCGTCCTCAAGATCTTTTTGGCCAGCATCGGTCCACTCATATATAGCCCACACACTCCACCATGTATTTCATTCATAATCCTTTGGGCCTGTGTTTCATCTACGCATTGCAACAGTCCCAACCCAGCATCCCTCTTGTAGAGTGGATCCCCACTCAGATAAAATTTCATTACCATCTTTTGAATTCTCATCCTCTCAGTTCGGCTCGCCTGGTCGGGAATGGATCTATCCCTCAGATATTCCCTTATGTCGTGATACCAGGGCTGCTTTGGCAACACCACCTCGTCTGACAATACTGCCACATGTTCCTCATATGCCGGGGCATTCTGTACTGCTATCTCAATCTGTGGAACGTCCCTATTATTGATTACGTGGATTAAGGAAGCCAGAGTTGCCAATGCATCGGCAAAGTCATTCCGTCCCTGGGGAATATGACGGAAAGCGATATCTTCGAACTCCTGCATCAACTGGGTAACACAACGATGGTATGGAAGTAACCGAAGCTCTTTAGTGTTGTACACCCCGATTGCCTGTCTGATTACCAATTCTGAATCCCCGAACACCGCCAGTCTCTTTACTCCCATATCGCGGGAAAAGCGAAGTCCCAAGATACATCCCTCGTATTCAGCGGTGTTGTTCGAATTACTGAATTTCAGTTTAGTGGCCACAGGATATTGCTCTCCAGTGATAGAGACCAGGACGGCTCCAGCCCCTGCCCCCTCAGCATTCATGGCACCATCAAAATATAGCTTCCAGAATTGTCCCTCGTCATCACATTTCGCATGTGATACCCAAAATATATCTTCGCCCAGAAGAGGAGTTTCTAATGGCTCCATCCCTCCTGACGGGGTTTCCACCAACTGATCCGCAATTCCCTGCCCTTTTATGGCCTTCTGAGTCACGTACACCATGTCGAACTGTTGTAAGATTAACTGCCATCTTGATAGTCGACAGTTCAGCATGGGCCTCTCAAAGATATACTTCAAGGGATCCATCCTCGATATCAGATACGTGGTATGCCCATGGAGGTAGTGTTGTAATCTCCCTGCAGCCCAAGCCAGAGCGCAACAGGTCTTCTCGATGGGAGTGTAGTTCTGTTCACATTGGCTGAATCTCTTGCTGAGGTAATAGATGGCCTGCTCTTTACCTGCTTCATTTTCTGTCCCAGCATACATCCCATCGCGATGACATTGACCGATATATACATAAACAGAGGGATCCCATCCTTCGGGGGTACCAGCACTGGTGCCTCTGTCAGCTGCTTTTTAATGGTCTGAAAAGCCTTCTGACATTGCTCATTCCATTCTTGGGAAGCACCTTTCCTTAACAATTTGAAAATTGGCGCGCATATAGTTGTCAAGTGGGATATAAAACGGCTGATGAAGTTTATTCTTCCGAGGAATCCTCTTATCTCCTTCTCTGTGTGAGGTGTCGGCATATCCACAATGGCCTTAATCTTTGCTGGATCCAACTCAATACCTCAATCACTAACCAGGAATCCCAAGAGCTTACCCGACTGCACTCCGAAAGCACACTTCGCTGGATTGAGCTTCAAATTATACTTTCTGAGCCGATCGAATAGCTTTTTAAGATGGGTTATATGGTCCGATTCTACCCTTGACTTCACGATAATGTCATCCACGTAGACCTCTATCTCCTTATGCATCATATCGTGGAACAGGGCCATCATGGCTCTCTGATAAGTGGCCCCCGCGTTTGTGAGACCAAAAGCCAATCGCCTATAGCAGAAGGTGCCCCAAGGGGTGATGAAGGCGGTCTTTTCCCGATCTTCTTCTGCCACCATTATCTGATGATACCTCGCAAAGCAATCAACAAAAGAGTACATCTCGTACTGGGCTGTGTTATCCACCAGGATGTGTATGAAAGGCACCGGGAAGTTATCTTTGAGACTGGCCTTGTTTAGATCTCTATAGTCTACACACACTCTCACCTTCCCTCCAGGCTTAGCCACTGGGACTACATTGGACAGCCATTCTGGGTAAGTGGACACCATAATGATTCCCGCCCTGAACTGCCTAATGATCTCCTCCTTCACTTTTAAGCTCCACTCCGGTTTCAACTTTCTTAATTTTTGCTTGACAGGTCTGAAACCCTCCTTGATGGGCAATCGGTGTACCACAATGTCAGTGGACAATCTGATCATATCCTCATGAGACCAGGCAAAGACATCCTCATATTGGTTTAACAACTCAGTCATTTCGGCTTTTTGGCTGGGGGTAAGGTCCGTCCCTATCTTGAGTTCTTTTGGCTTGTCAGGGGTTCTGATATCTATAGTGATGGTTTGGTCTAAGTTGGGTTTGGGTTTATCCTTGACCCATCCTTTGATCTCGTCAGGCGCGTCGTCGTAATCTGTCTCCTCTTGCTCAATGCCCATTAAATTGAAATCCAGCTCAATGTCAAAATCATAATCATCGTTCAAGTTTGAAAGATCGTTTGTTAGGCAAGGATTACTCAAATTGGTACACCTGACATGAAACAAAATACTTGTCATATATAAGTTGCTTTCCACGACGATCGCTTTTTCAAATAAAGCGAAGAAACGACATAATTATGCAAAAATAAAACAACAACAAAAATAAACTTCTTCATTCCCCCGTCCTCTGGGGTCTACCACCCTGACGTCGGGTTTTACCCTTGTTTGGATATCACAGGTTTCATGGTCCAGTTGTCGATGGTCAGGTCAGATGAAATGTGCTGGATAAAAGGGGGATTCACATCGGACACTTCCCCGATGACTACGGATACGTCGCCTGAGTCCTCCTTCCTATCTTCTCCACGAATAATTAACCCTGCCCAATCGATGACAGGCACAACTTGTTGGGCTCCCAGTAACGTGACAACATCCATCCCCTCTCTACATCTTGTTAATAGTCCGGGGATATAACATTTGGTTTCAAATTCTTTCGCGACCTCCTGCAGGAAACTTTCCCTCCGGGCCGACTCATCACTTGCGGGGGTTAACTCTTCATTCCTTGCCCCCATCACAGACTCGCTAATCCCCTGCTCACTGTTAACCTTGGTCACCAGACTGCCAGCCAGCCGAATCGGAGCCGCCCCCTGACGGTGTCTCCGTGCTACGCCTTCACGATATCCCAACCCTGCTTTGCCCATCTGCTGTGGTAGTTGGATGGGCTCGGTGATTCCTTGAATACTCTTTCCTAACCCCTGTCCAGGTTGGAATTTCATTTTCATCATTTCCTTCGCAACAAAAGTAAGTTCTGGAGAGATCTTAGGTTTCACGGCTGGGGTTCCCAGGCATCTGTAGTGGGGAGTGCTGATTTCCAGCGCCTGAAAACTGGCAGATGCCGCCGACTCGTCCACATTAATCACTGGCATGCCACTCTTGGGAGGAGAAGGGTCATCACATTCTGCCGAGATCGTTATCAGATTCCCATCGATGATTAATTTGATTTGTTGGTGTAGCGTGGAAGGAACTGCCCCGACCATGTGTATCCACGGCCTCCCCAATAACAGGATGTAACTGGCTGCAATGTCTAGGACCTGGAAAGAGATATCAAAAGTACAAGGTCTGATTTCCACTGGCAATTCTATCTCTCCAATTGTATCCCTCCGGGAACCATTGAAGGCTCGCACCACTACGTGACTGGCCCGTAGGCGCTTGGGATTGATGTTCATCTTCTGCAATGTACTGAGGGGACAGATATTTAGTACCGACCCTCCATCAATCAGCACCCCATTCATGATATAACCCGAGGAGATTACCGCAATATGTAGCGGTTTTCGGTGCCCCCTTCCCTCCTTGGGGATGTCGTCATCTGCAAAGGATATTACATCACTCTCCAACAGATGGCCTACCAGCTGGCCGAAACCTTCCTCACTAATTTCCTTGGGCACGTATGCCTCCTCCAGGACTTTCACCAGGGTTTTGCAGTGATCATTGGACGATAACACCAAGTCCATGACTGATGTTAGGGTTGACTCCTCATTTAAAATCTGGATCCCTCTTGTTTCCGGGTGATCCATCCTTTTCAAGAATTCTATGGCCTTTTCCTCTGAAATCTCTTCATTTTTCTTCTTTTGGCTCTCAAGGACTCGCCCAGGAAGATACAAGGGGTTCTCTTTTGCCGTCACAGAAGCACAATTGGCCGTTTCCTCTAGCATCCCCCCATAATTCCAGGGTACCGTCTTTAGACTACTGATAGGGATTTGCGGCCTCACTGCAAGGATGAGGGGTTTTGGCGCCGCCAACTTGACAGGTCCCTCAGCGGTATTTCTACTTACACCCATCAACCTAATGGGCGCTCCCCGCGCACTCCCGTGATCATTTATCATGTTGATCATTTCATCAATTTTTTTCACATAGTTCAGCCTTGACGGCCCCTCGGCTTCATTGGCCTCCGCCACATTTACCCCCCCTCCATCATGTCTTGGCAACGGATTGGCTTTAACTTTTGGGGAGTCCGGCTGCTCTACCACAATTTCCCCATTGTCAATCATGTTCTGAATTATATGTTTCAACGTCCAACAATCCTGTGTATCATGACCCGGGGAACCCGAGTAGTATGCGCATCGCTTGCTGGGGTCAAACCTTCTTCCCTTCGGGTCACTTGGGGCGCCAAATTGATTATCTTCTTTTGGTCCATTAATACCGCTAAAATCCGCTCGAGAGGCTCACCGAGTGGGGTAAATACTCGATTTTGCGATGCCTCAAATCTCCTTCGCCCCTCCTCCCTCTGTTCAGCGAAGTTAGGCTGTCGGGATGGCCCCACTCTCTGCACCTGTACTGGATGATGGTTTTCTGCCTTTCTAGACGAGCCCTGAAGGATGAGGGAAACATCCTCCTCTTTTTTCTTTTGCACCCTACGGGAATTGCTGCCATAATTTCCACTCTGTATTTGTTCTGCAGCCGTTTTCAAAGCAGTGAAATCCCGGATTTTGCCAGATTTCAAACCCATATCCACCATTTCTCTGTGTTTTATCATTTCCGCGAAAGGCCTACCAATCCCTGAAATAACCCGCTCATAATACGGGGCCTCCTGAATATCTATGAAAGTCATCACCATCTCTGACTCGCTCATCGGGGGATTCACCTGTGCGGCCATACCCCTCCATCGCTGTGCATAATCCCTGAAGGATTCCCTGGGTTGCTTCTTAACTTTTGTCATTTGGTACCTGTCGGGGCCATCTGGGCCTGAAAGCTGTATTGGGTTAAGAAGGTATGGGCCAATTCCTCCCAGTTGTGGATTCGGGCGTTGTCAAGGCGGGCATACCAGATTCTTGCCTCCCCCGTTAAGCTTTTCTGGAACAGCTGCATCCTCAACCCTTCGTCCTCGGCATAAGACCCGAGCTCTCCAATATATATTTTCAAGTGTGTGTAGGGGTCTCCCTTTCCATTGTATTTTTCAAACTCGGGGACTTTGAACTTTTCTGGATATCTGGTTCCGGGGAAAACACATAGATCTGAGTAATTAACCCTACCCAGGGAGCCTATGCCTCTTAGAGATTAGATGGTCTCCTCCATGTGTTTCATTTTCTTCCGAAGGTCGTCGGTGTCCCCTTCCTCTGGGATAGTAATCACTGTCCTGTTAGGTATGGGAACGGCCCTTGGGATGACTAGCTCATCCTTGAGTTGGGGTTGGTCATCCTTAAACAGGTTTGCACCATTTCTAGGAGGATTCTGGTCACCCCCTGGTGGTGGAATATTATGCGGTCCTTGGTTTGGCGGATCTTGTCTGATTAGGAACTGCTCTTTTAGCATTGTGGCCATTTCCATCATCTGCTTTTTAAAGTCATCAAACTCTTCCCGAGATATGGAACTATGATTAGGAAGATCCGCCATTTCAGAGGTAGAGATCTGGGCTTTCTTAGACTGCGAACGGGTTTGAGGAGTAATCCTGCAAAAACAACGATCCGAAGTTTAGATCCCGGGCAAATGAAAGGATATGGATGCATGCTAAAACTGTAACTTTTGTGTTTTGGGTTTTTTAATCATTTCCTGCAAAACAGTACGTTAGTAGTCCCTTATTGCAATAATACTTGATAGGTATGACTTATTATGCTTCCCCAGCTATTCCCTGCAAAACATGGAGGTCAGTACTTTTTGTCAACAGGGGAGGCATATATGAATGGGATCATGACATTTTATACGCGTGAACGTAAAAGGGCATGAAAAGACTTTTCCTGCGTTGGGTTAATCTGAGGTTGACCTATCCTAGGGTTACTCTCACGGGCTTTTCGGCATGAAGGTCCCCAAATCTTCGCAATCTACTCGTCTGAGTCCTTTCGATTGGAGCGGATTTGGGTGGTGCGTTTCCTGAGCCATCTCCGGGGAGCAGCCCCTTCGAGTCCAGTAATAAGCAACCGACAGGTTCGCCTCAGGAGGAGGTACTCTCTCAACATACATTCACATTCATCGTCCTCACCGTATGCAAATGATTACTTAAAAGTAAAGCAATTCCATTCAATCATTCATTTATTGGGCAAAACACACATTCACACAACAAAAGTAAAAAAAAATCAAAATATCGCACACACATACATTTTATGAATTCCAAAAGGATAGGATAACATCAAGATTTGAATGCGGCTTAAGCCCTCTAATGGTCCCCAGTGGAGTCGCCAGCTGTCGACGCCGGTTTAATCCGCTTAATGCGGTGATTTGTTACCCTTTCCAATTTTAGCTTTTTTATTAGATGATTTTGGGGAAAAGGTCGGCATTGATGTCGACGGGGTTTTGAAAGATCATTTTTTATTATGAGCCAATTAACCAGAGTCGCCAGTTGGTATATTTGAAATGGATGTACCAACTCATTCGAGTTTTCGTTTTTTATAAATCGCTGGCTCATATGTGACTCCGAATTAATTGGTCTGCGAATCGAGATTCATAGAGCTCGGGGGCTTGCTTAAGCGAGGGGAAGGTGTTAGGCACCCCCCGACTTCCGTGAAACACGGTTACCGCAATCTTGATACTTTCCTATCCTTTGATTCATAAGATGTGTATACGTGCGTGTGTGTGTATGTGCTTATATGAATGTTGTGGTGAGTTCTTTCATGAGAGATGAAACATTTGACATTTCATTGAGAAATCGTGTTTTGTTTTGGGGATGTTTTAGAACGTCGTTTCCGTTAGTACGAGAAAGCTCCTTTGTTCATGCGAAAAGGTTTGATTTTACTTGTCAAAATCTATGAGATTTTCATTAGGCGTTGTTTCGGCAAAACAAGAATCTTTTAAACCTTTGTCAAAATAGGAATCGAAATCTATACATTGCTTTCATAAAATGATGGGCAATTTCTAGGATATCTTTAACCCTATGCACAAAGGTTTAATAAAACGTTTCGTTCATTCATAAAAGCCATTTTTTTTGGTGATGGTTGAAAATGATTTCCTTTGGCCTTCTCGTTTAATAGGAATCGACATTCATTAACACTTCCAATTTTTAGCTTCGTGATTCTAATATCATACTTTGATGATTTTAGAGAAATCTTTATTGTCTTGGTTTTGAAATCATTTTGGTGTCACGAAATCCAATCAAAGCATAAATATGCGTCGGGGCTATTCATGGGCATGTAAGCCATCAAAACATCCTCAAACGCCAACAATCACATGTTCCACTACAACGGGGCCTTAAACCCGATTCTCGCCTTAGCGTCGTTTTAAGGCCCGACGATTACATGTTACAAAAATGAACACCTTAAATCTATTACATACATCAAAACGTCCATCATTGGATTTGGACCACGGGGTCGCATTCCTAGGCTCACACGAGATTTTTACATGCCCACAAAATGAATACTACATAACTAACCAACCCGGATTTAGCTAATACACCATGATATCCGAAAATGACAATCTAAATAAATTACACCCAATGAATCACCATATACAAGCTAGAAATTTCATCAATTGGATATCCTCGGCTTATTAGGAAGAATTTTGTTCCGATGGAACCCTCACTAATAATCTCTAATCCATGATTGTTCAATAGGATACATGAAAATTACATCTAATTTAACCAAACAATATGATATAAATTGCTATTTTGTTACAAAATTGGCTCTTTATCCTCTCTATTTCCGTGCTTGTGCTGTTGCTGAATCCTTCTTTCTTCCAATTCTTCCAACTCCTCAACTCTCTGTATGCTGCAACGAAACTGAGTTGAAATAGGCTGGCCGCTTGCCTTCCACTCACCTGATTTCGAGTTCCGTGTTTCGAGTTCCGTGTTTTCAAAAGGCGCACTATTTGGCCGTAGATCAATCCGCGGCTGAACGGTTTGACTTTCTCGATTTTCGCGCCATGCCTCGATTTCCGTGCTGTAACGTCGGTTTTCGCTAACAGGTTCGTATTCTGCAGTCCGAGAATTTCCGGGAGACGTGCCACCTCATTCGGGGATGCCCGTTTCGGATGGCCTTATTGTCACGTCAGCTTTGATTACCAATCATTGCGGTGGTGTTGGGCGTTCGCACTTGTGCCCATTCCCTCGCTCCCACAAGCCGGTTCACTTGACGATTTTGCCCTCCTGTCATGGTTAGTACAGGGAACGCAAAATTTGGGTGTCTATAGAGCTCATTCTTGCAAATAACCACTTTTGCAGGTTAAAGATTCAAGGTAACGTTATGTGCTGCTTGAATGGCATGATTCAGATGTTATGCATGAAGATTAATTGTTTAAGCTTAAATTATGTTTTTGAACCATGATTAAGGTTCTGGATGATGTATTTGATAATGTATTAAATGTAACAGATGTTGAGTTGTAAAATTTACATTGACTTGTAATTTAATTTTATCCAATGTATAAAGGGTATTGAATCTAGAAGTTTTATTTTTATTATAACTCTGATAAGGCGAATCATTAAGTAAATATGATTCTAGAATATGTAAATGATTAAAGGTTATGATTCAGGGAAAGCAGAGAAAGAAAACTAAAAAGTTTAAAATTATTACGCATTTTATTAAGTTTAACATTGAATAATGTTGTGAAGTCAGAATGAGAATGTATTGATAACGACTGATGTTGTGAGATGAATTGTATGAATTTTGGGGTCGTTATAGTTGGTATCAGAGCTGATAGGTTATACACCTTAGGTAGGAGTACCTTAGGCTATAACCGTAGAAAAGACGATAGGGATGATGAGGAATGAACTCGAATAGAGTAAGCGATATAATACGAGAATAAGAAGTTAAGTATAATAATGGTGCAATCATATTCTTTAATGGTTGATGTATAGTATCTGGGCTAAACAATTCCTTCAGAGAGCGGAGGTTGATACGAACTAGCAACCGATCTAACTTGCTGTGAGAGACAGTGTAGACGAGACGGGAACTAGTTTGTTGGTTGTTTATAGGAAACCACTCAAGTGCTGTAATGAACACTGTTAGAGACTCGATGTGTATCAAGTATAGAATTATAGATGCGTGTGATTAAGAAGTGATTCTTTTCGTATAGGTGGATGCATGAGATAAGTTAAGTCCAAGAAACGTTACAAGGAGAAAATGTGAATGACGCGAAGTAAACTCGAATAAAATAGTGAATGATATGAATGAAGTTAGAGATTCTTAAAGGAAGAATTGATATATAAACAAGAAGATTCAAAGAAGAATCTTGAAGACTTATAAAAGATGAGAACCAGGAGTTACCTGACTCCAGTAATAAAGATGGTGATAATAAATATACGATATCTATGAGATGAGAATGATATAATGATAAGGATGAACTCAAATAGAGTTTAGAGAATTCATGTGAGACAAGATTATGATAAAATGATTAGGTTCAAAGAAGAACCTGAAGAACTAAAAGAACAGGGAACACCTGAGTTGATTAATCATAAGATAACGTGATTAAAAAGAAGAATAAAGAAGATCGTAGGATGAGACGATCATAAGATAAGAAAGTATCGTAAGAAGAGTTGATGATAGAATAAGATCACGACGTGATCTGCTAAAGTTGTAAAATCTCAAAGGATCTTAAATGATTGAATAATTGAAGCATGATGCTATAAAGAGATGGTACTATGAAATAGTACAAAATAAACTCACGAGGAGTTATGGATGATGAAATACGAGAAATTCGTATCAAGCAAAGAGTTAAGTTAAGAGCAAGATGAAATTAGGTGGGATTTCAATTGAGGACTCATGTTAGTGGCTGAGTTGTATGATTCCTGGTATGGGACGGGAATTCATGTTTGGTTTGAAAACTACTTAACTTCCTATATTAATACGGTGGTTGAGTTGAACAAATCCTGGTGTGGGACGGGATTTGTCCATGGTTTAACAACCGCTCAACTTCCTATATTGATTAGTGGTCGAGTTGGTTCAACAACCACTTAGCTTTCTATATTGATAATCATTGAAATATTGGTGTCGCGCTATCGATATACATATGACGAGAAGGTGATTGTTTTCTCATATTTATATTTGATAGTTAGAGAATATTAAGATTAGGTACGGTTGTTAAAACTCATACTTATGGTAGGTTCGTGACTCATAATTGTATGGTGGAACCCCTCAGCGAATGGACGATTTTAGTCTGACTAGGATAAGTTCCTAAAACCGTATGATTGTGGTAAGTTCCTGAACTTCCAAAGTATGGTAAGTGTGATGAACTATATTGGGTATTGAAAAGTTATGGTATAGAGAGTATTGATGATATTGAAGAATGATAGAATGATTGAGTAATGAAGCAATGGAGTAAAGATTGAAGTTGATGGAGAGAAATGGATATTCCAACTCTTCTAGCTACGCTAGATTTTCGAAATTTATTGACATCGAGCTGATATTCATAATTTTGTGTTCTTGAAAATATATTGGGTCAATGTTTGAACCAATAAGTTTTAAAAAGGTGTTGTTATTCATATGTGTATGCTAATTGTTTCAGCTAGACAAAAATGATTTAGAATTATCAAAATGTATTTTGAATGATGGAGTCATCAATGCAATTGAACCTAGTGTTAGATGTGATCGAAGGATTGTCAGCCCACTATGGTATGATGTAGTATGACAAAGTCCTAAAATGATGACATGATCAACGTACTATTAAGACAGTACGGTATCATGACGTCATAAAAGAATTTTATTTTTTTCTGTTAAGTTATGAAAAGATATGCCAGTTGAGTTGGCTAAAAATATTTTGGCTAATGTCCGAATTGCTGTTCAAGGTCTATGCTAATTAATTTGGCTAGACAACTATTGAAAGATGTTTATGAAGTTCAAGAAATTCTTTGAGATTTTATGCCAAACCAGTTTATTCTGGTACGGAATTTGTATTAAGTTTGAGGTGAACCAACCCTATAATGGGGGATATGCAATAGCGTTAATATGTATGTGCACAATACATAGTATGAAGGGCTGATCACCTGGAGTATGAGAAAAGATAGTCCATAGTCTTTTGACTGTTAAAGGTTACAGTAGAAATATCTGTTAACCTAGGACAAGGTTCAAGTCTGTACGACTCCTCAGCAGAATATTGAAAGTTTTTGAATGTATCTTTAAATTCTTTAATTATTCATACTGCTTCCCAATTATTAAACAATTGTGGAAGATTCTTATTCTCTTGAAAGGTGGAAGTGGAAAGAAAATATTCCTTAAGAAGGGGTAAGTCATAAAATGCATGATGAGTAGGGTTTAACCTATGAATTTGATACATCTTTGGCTTGATTCTTTATAGTCTTTAAGTGTTTTAAGTGTCTTTTTACTTATTTTCATATTGCTTTTATAGGTAGAGGCTGGTTGCAGATTGAAAAGGAGAAAAATAGTTGAGTGCAGGGCAACCTCGCCCGGGCGAGAAGACATAGCTTATTTTTCTCAACGGGGTGAGATCTGGCCGGGGCGAGAATTTTGTTAAGGAACTTCTCGCCGGGGCATGCAGTTATTTTGGAAAGGTTGAGGCTAACAAGGATTCTTGATACCATTCTGATTTGGAGACTAAAAGGAAGATATAAGTAGGAGATTAAGGATTGGATCAAGGGACACACAGACATATTCAGAGAATGAATTTTCAGAGCTGAACAAGAAGATTGAAGATCAAGTCAAGCATCGTGAGGAATTCAGATTGGAGTGCTAGAGATTATATTGAGTTTTCTTTTAATCTTTTATCTCTGATTTGTAATTAATTATGATGACTTATTTTGGATTTTTAGTTTTTATTGTCAGTATGAACTAAATCTTTAATTAAGGCTACGATTGAACCAGTTATGTTTATGAATTAATTATCTATTTAATTCCACTTATTCAATTGATGAGAGTTGTCTATCTTGTTCTATGCTTAACGATTAAATTGTTTGGCCAACAATTAGCATATTATTCTGGATGAATTCGAGAGATGCAATCTAGGGTTAGAACTGGATGCGATAGCATGTATTCTTAATTATTTGCATGTGTTGAATAATTAGGATTGTGATGTGAATAGAGATATCTCTTTACTGCATGTAACAATTGGAAATTGAAGCTTAATGAATTTAATCCTTTAGTTTTGCATAGGAATATCGCAGAGTTAATTGGATTAGATAGATTTATTGGATCACTTGGAAAAGGGCTTATAAATACAATTGAATTTCTGTTAACAACTCTATTGAAGTGAATAATTGGAACGTGTAGATAGATTGGTTTATGATATATAACTGGGGAAATTATAGTCTTAATCATTTTAAATTTGAATTTCAACCTTTGAGATTATTGTCAGTACTAGTGTTAATTTAATTAGTTTCAATCAATATTCAAATTGCGATCGTTTAATAGAATAGCCATAATCTAAATTGACAGTGAAAATATTAAGCATAATAATTCCTGTGGGTTCGACACTCGTTCTTATCACTTTATTACTTGGTAATCGTGTATACTTGCACATAATTGTTGATTGTGAAATCTGGCAACAATGCAACACGTGGTGATGAGTAAGTTAAACAAACTATAATAAATCCAAGAAAGAAATGAAATTCGAGAAGAGGAAAAGATAAATTTAGCTGATGATGACAAATTTTTAGAAGAAAAAGATGTGAAGAATGCAATGATCTTAAAAAGTTCCTTAGAGAAAGAACTTGGTTGTAGAACCCAATGAATAAATAGAGATTATCATAAAGTCCATTTGGATAGATGGAAGGAACAAATATTAGTAAATTAAATTTTGAGGACGAAATTCTTAGAAGAAGGGGTGAATGTGATATCCTGAATATTTATGCGATGCTAAATCAGGATATTAAATGATTACTACGAGTATAATATGCAATGAATGCGTTAAAGGGTTAAAGAATATATAACACTCGAAGTGTTCCGAGTTTAAGTGAAGGTGATGAAATAAAACCTACACTACGTTAATTCACTAAGTTATTAAGTGATAATTGTGCTTGAGATTTAGTGAAAACCGAGTAAGGGAGGTTTCGTTGATTCCGAGGACGGAATCCTTATAAGGAGGGAAGGATGTTATAACCCAAATTTTTATGAATTATTAAATAAGAATTTAGCAAATAAAATTCTTATTATGTGACGTTTTGAGTTTGAGTATGTGTATATATGTGATATATATATTGTGAAATATGTGATTTGGTATAAAGAGAATTATATTCGTGTATTTGGGAAAAGAGGTTTAATAGTTAATTAAACCATTGAATGAAGTGAAGGAAATTGCTACAAAAAAGATATTTACTGAATATTAGAAAGTTGAAAATTATATTATGAAATAATATAATTTGATTGTTATGTCTTGTGGACAATAAAAAAAATTGTTATGAATTAAGTTTTATAAATAATGTAAGTAATTCACTTAATTAAAATAGTGAATTGATGTGAATATATTTGTGTATAAAGTGTTGGTGCATATTTCAGTACGCTAATGTGATGAGAATTTTATAGTTTAATTAAATAATTAAATTAGAGGAATAATGATTTATTAAATGAAATTATAACGATAATTGTCTAATTTGAGATTATAAATTTTGTTAGTAAGATTTAATTAGATTTATTAATATAATAAGTTTAATTAAAATTTAATTGGTGTGACAAAATATCATATAATAAGAAGGAATAATAAAATAAGGGAAAAAGGAGTTTTTGAGTTGATGCTAAACAAGGCCTTGTGGCCTTTGGCTTTCTTAACCGATGAAACTCCCAACAAAGTCACGTAAGTTAATTTCAGGAGTTGGTAAGGAAAAGAACAGAGGAGAGGAAGAGAGAAAATTGAGAGAATTCAGAGAGAAGAAACTCTCTGTGAAATTGAGAGTCAAAACTCAAGGAAGGAATCAAGAGGAAGGAGAAGGATAATCAACAATCCTTATTTTCATATTGCTTTTGTAGGTAGAGGCTGGCTGCAGATTGAAAAGGAGAAAAATAGCTGGGTGCAGGGCAACCTCACCCGGGAGAGAAGACATAGCTTACTTTTCTCGCTGGGGCGAGATCTGGCCGGGGCGAGGATTTTGTTAAGGAACTTCTCGCCGGGGCGAGAATGCGGCTGGTGGAAATTTTATGTTGTCAGCATGCAGTTATTTTGGAAAGGTTGAGGCTAACAAGGATTCTTGCTACCATTCTGATTTGGAGACTAAAAGGAAGATATAAGTAGGAGATTAAGGATTGGATCAAGGGACACACAAACATATTCAGAGAATGAATTTTCAGAGCTGAACAAGAAGATTGAAGATCAAGTCAAGCATCGTGAGGAATTCAGATTGGAGTGCTAGAGATTATATTGAGTTTTCTTTTAATCTTTTATCTCTGATTTGTAATTAATTATGATGACTTATTTTGGATTTTTAGTTTTTATTGTCAGTATGAACTAAATCATTAATTAAGGCTACGATTGAACCAGTTATGTTTATGAATTAATTATCTATTTAATTCCACTTATTCAATTGATGAGAGTTGTCTATCTTGTTCTATGCTTAACGATTAAATTGTTTGGCCAACAATTAGCATATTATTCTGGATGAATTCGGGAGATGCAATCTAGGGTTAGAACTGGATGAGATACCATGTATTCTTAATTATTTGCATGTGTTGAATAATTAGGATTGTGAAGTGAATAGGGATATCTCTTTACTGCATGTAACAATTGGAAATTGAAGCTTAATGAATTTAATCCTTTAGTTTTGCATAGGAATATCGCAGAGTTAATTAGATTAGATAGATTTATTGGATCACTTGGAAAAGGGCTTATAAATACAATTGAATATCTGTTAACAACTCTATTGAAGTGAATAATTGGAATGTGTAGATAGATTGGTCTATGATATATAACTGGGGAAATTGTAGTCTTAATCATTTTAAATTTGAATTTCAACCTTTGAGATTATTGTCAGTACTAGTGTTAATTTAATTAGTTTCAATCAATATTCAAATTGCGATCGTTTAATAGAATAGCCATAATCTAAATTGACAGTGAAGATATTAAACATAATAATTCTTGTGGGTTCGACACTCGTTCTTATAACTTTATTACTTGTTGATCGTGTATACTTGCACGTAATTGTTGATTGTGAAATCTGGCAACAAGTTTTTGGCGCCGTTACCGGGGATTATTTGTGTTCATAATTTTCAATATCAGTTTAATTAAGTCCGTTCTAATTAAGCAAACTCATTTTTTTTCTTTTGTTTCTTGTTCAGGTGTCTTTTGATTCGTTTATGCAAACGCGATCAAAACAATCGGAACTAGTGCAGTGTGAGGATAATCTTGAGAACAAGCTACGTTAGTTGAGAAAATTCTGTCGGGAGACAATTGAGAAAGAGAAAATGGCTAATGAAGAACAGAAATCATTGAGGGACTATGTTATGCCTAAGATAGACGAGATCAAATCGAGCATCACGAGACCAGTCATCACCGCTAATTCCTTCGAGATCAAGCCGGGAACAATTCATATACTTCAAAATGCGGTACAGTTTGGGGGTTTAGCTAACGATGATCCGAATGAAAACTTGGTTAGCTTTTTAGAGATCTGTGATACATTCAAATATCCCAATGTGTCAGATGATGCAGTGAGATTACGTCTGTTTCCGTTCACACTAAGAGATAAGGCAAAGAGTTGGTTGCATTCACTTCCGCCAAGATCCATCATAACTTGGGATGATCTAGCTCAGAAATTCTTAGCGAAATTCTTCCCACCAGGTAAGTCGGCTAAGTTGAGAAACGAGATTTCTACATTTGGGCAACAACACGGAGAGTCACTATATGAGGCTCGGGAAAGGTTCAAGGAGTTATTGAGGAAATGTCCACATCATGGGCTACCTACGTGGCTACAAGTTCAGACATTCTACAATGGGTTGAATAATGACACTCGAACATGCATTGATACTGCTGCGGGAGGAGCACTTATGGATAAAATTTTTGAAGAAGCTTACACGTTGTTAGAGACTATGGCTACAAATAACTATCAATGGCCAACTTCCAGAATGGATCAACAAAAGGTAGCTAGAGTATTGGAAGTAGATGCGGTCACGGCTCTAACAGCTTAGATGGCAGCCATGTCTAAGAAGATTGAAGCTTTGGCAGAATCAAAAGTCCAGCAAGTAGCCTATGTGTGTGAGTTATGTGCAGGTGCACATCTGACAGAGTATTGTGCCATTAATCCTGAATCGGTACAGTATTTGGGGAGTTATAACAGACCGCAACAGCCATATCAGAATGCTTATAATCCGGGGTGGAAGAATCATCCGGGTTTCTCTTGGAGCAATAACACTCAGATTCAAAATCCAGCTCCAAGATCACAGAATCCCCCAGGTTTTCAGAACCAAGATCCACAGCATGTAGAAAGAAAACCGAGTTTAGAAGACTTATTGGCGAGATTCATCACAGCGTCTGAGAAAAGAATGAATGATCAAGATAAGTTGTTAACTCAGGTAGATTTGAATGTGAAAAGCCAGGCAATGTCAATTAGGAACTTGGAAAATCAGCTGGGACAGTTGGCTCATTTCTTGAACAATCAACCACAAGGAGCACTTCCAAGCGATACAAAGATTAACCCAAGAACGGATGGAAAAGAACATTGCAAGGTTGTCACTTTAAGGAGTGGAAAAGAGCTGCCTGATACGGTTAAAGGAAATTCTAAACCAGAAACAGTTGTGGAGAATGAAGATGAGGAAGCCTCGGTGAAAAGTAAGGCGAACGAATCAGAAAAGGTGAAGGATACAGGTTCGGACGCAAAGTCAAAGGAACTCAAGCCAGATAGTGTAGTGCCTTCCGTACCATTCCCTCAAAGATTGAAGAAAGCTAAGTTAGATAAGCAATTTTCCAGATTCTTAGATGTTTTCAAGAAACTGCACATCAACATACCATTTGCAGAAGCCCTGGAACAAATGCCCAGTTATGCAAAGTTCATGAAGGAAGTTTTGTCAAAGAAGAGAAAATTGGGTGATTTCGAGACGGTGGCATTAACCGAGGAATGTAGTGCAATTTTGCAGAACAAATTGCCACCCAAATTAAAGGATCCAGGAAGCTTCAATATTCCATGTGTAATTGGTAACCAGTTCTCTAGAAGGGCACTGTGTGACTTAGGGGCTAGCATCAATTTAATGTCGTTATCAGTTTACACTCAGCTTGGGCTAAAGGCACCAAAACCGACAAACATCAGCCTGCAGTTGGCAGACAGGTCAGTGACATATCCGAGGGGTATTGTGGAAGATATTTTGGTTAAAGTTGATAAATTCATCTTCCCGGCTGACTTCGTCATTTTGGATTACGAAGAGGATAGAGAAATCCCCATAATATTGGGTCGTCCATTCTTAGCAACAGGGAGAACGCTGATAGATGTACAAAAAGGTGAATTGACAATGAGAGTTCAAGATCAGGAAGTCACCTTCAACGTGTTTAAATCAATAAAATTCCCTAAGGAAGGCGAGGAATGCTTGCGGATAGACCTGCTAGATGAAATCGTGAATGAACGAACCAGTGCAAGTTATTGTGAAGATCTATTAGAAGCTGCTCTAGTTGGGATAAACACTTTTGATGATTTTGATGAGTGGGATTATGTCAAGGTTTTAGACTCATTACCTGTTTCTCAAAAATTTAGCAGGCAATTTGATATACTTGACCGGCTAGAAGAAGAAGAAAAGAGGTACAAACCATCAGTGGAAGAACCACCTATGCTTGAACTCAAACCTCTTCCATCTCACCTGAGGTATGCTTGCTTGGGAGACTCTGACACGCTACCAGTAATAGTTTCTGTTCATTTGAATGAATCTCAAGAAGAAAAACTAGTAAGGGTTTTGCGTGAGTATAAAACAGCAATTGGGTGGACAATAGCAGACATCAAGGGAATCAGTCCGTCGTTTTGCATGCACAAAATTCTGCTTGAAGGGGCAAAACCGGTTATTGAGCAACAAAGAAGATTGAATCTGATCATGAAGGACGTAGTGAAAAAGGAAATCATCAAGTGGTTAGATGCCGGTATTATCTATCCGATTTCAGACAGTTCTTGGGTAAGTCCTGTACAGTGTGTGCCTAAAAAGGGGGGAATGACAGTGGTTGAAAATGAAAATAATGAACTCATTCCTACAAGAACAGTTACAGGTTGGCGAGTGTGTATGGACTACCGCAAGTTGAACAAAGCGACGCGCAAAGATCACTTTCCACTGCCATTTATTGATCAGATGTTGGATAGGTTGTCCGGTCATCAATTTTACTGCCTTCTTGACGGATACTCAGGTTATAATCAGATAGTAATAGCTCCGGAAGACCAAGAGAAAACGACTTTTACATGCCCTTATGGAACGTTTGCATTCCGGAGAATGTCTTTCGGGTTATGTAATGCACCGGCTACATTTCAGTGATGCATGATGGCTATCTTCTCGGATATGATTGAGCAGAACTTGGAGGTATTCATGGATGATTTTTCTGTATTCGGTGATAGTTTTGATTTGTGTCTTGGCAATCTCATCTTAGTGTTGAAGCGCTGTGTGGAGACAAATCTGGTGCTTAATTGGGAAAAATGCCACTTTATGGTGCAAGAAGGGATTATTCTGGGGCACAAGGTGTTCAAAGCAGGCTTAGAGGTGGATAGAGCAAAGATCGAAACCATTGAAAAGCTACCTCCACCGACATCTGTAAGAGGCATTAGAAGTTTTCTCGGACATGCAGGATTCTACCGTCGATTCATCAAGGACTTTTCAAAAATTTCAAAACCATTGTGTTCACTCCTTGAGAAAGATACTCCCTTCAAGATAGATCAATCTTGTATTGAAGCCTTTGAAGTGCTGAAAAAGAATTTAGTCACAGCCCCGATCATAGTTGCTCCCGATTGGACCTTACCTTTTAAGTTGATGTGTGACGCAAGTGATTATGCAGTGGGAGCTGTGTTGGGACAACGAAGAGATAAGATTTTTCACAACTGAATTACACCACTACAGAAAAAGAGTTACTTGCAGTAGTATTTGCCTTCGATAAATTCCAAGCATATCTGATTGGAACCAAGATGATAGTCTACCCTGATCATTCAGCCATCAAATATTTGATTGCAAAGAAGGATGCCAAACCAAGGCTGATTCGATGGGTCCTTCTGTTGCAAGAATTTGACTTAGAAATTCGGGATAGGAAAGGCACAGAGAATCAAGTGGCTGATCATCTTTCAAGGTTAGAAAATGCCGACACTCAGAGAAAGAATGAGGTGGTGATTAATGAGTCGTTTCCAGATGAGCAGCTATTTCGTATCAACACCGAAGTCCCTTGGTATGCTGATTACGTGAACTTCCTAGTCAGTAACGTTCTTCCGCAAGATTTCACTTCTCAACAAAAGAAAAAATTTCTCCATGAGGTCAAGCAGTACTTTTGGGATGAGCCATTCCTATTCAAAACTTGGGCGGATCAGATGATACGACGTTATGTGCCACAGGAAGAAATGGAGAGCATATTGACTCATTAACATTCGTCAGAGTATGTAGGACATTATGGGGGAGAAAGAACTGCAGCAAAAGTCCTGCAATCAGGGTTTTTCTGGCCGTCGTTGTTCAAAGATGCCCACCTTTTTGTTCTAAAGTGCGATAGATGTCAAAGGGTTGGCAACATTTCGAAACGGCATGAAATGCCTCTCAACACTATCCTTGAAGTTGAACTCTTCGACGTATGGGGTATTAACTTTATGGGGCCATTTTCGTCGTCATTCAACAATCAATACATACTTTTGGCTGTGGATTATGTATCAAAATGGGTTGAAGCATCTACATTACCCACAAATGATGCCAAAGTGGTTCTACGGTTCTTGCAGAAAAATATTTTTACTCGATTAGGTACACCAAGAGCCATAATCAACGACGAAGGTACCCATTTTTGCAATAAGCAGTTCACCAAATTGTTAGCTAAATATGGAGTCAAACACAGGATTGCTACGGCTTATCATCCCCAAACGAATGGCTAAGCGAAGGTATCGAATCGTGAAGTTAAGCAAATTCTGGAGAAAGTGGTGAACCCATCTCGTAAGGATTGGGCAATGAAATTAGACGATGCTTTATGGGCGTATCGCACGACCTATAAGAATCCCATTGGAATATCGCTGTATCGCATGGTTTTCGAAAAAGCGTGTCATTTACCGGTCGAACTTGAACACAATGCGTATTAGGCAATTCAGAAATTGAACTTTGATTTCCAAGCATCTGGCGAGAAGAGGTTGCTGCAATTGAATGAGATGGAGGAGTTTCATCACCAAGCCTATGAAAACTCTAAGCTGTATAAAGAAAAAGTCAAGAGGTGGCATGACAAACGGATAGTTGATCGGAAATTTGAACTGGGACAGGCAGTATTATTGTTCAACTCCAGATTGCGGTTATTTCCTGGGAAGTTGAAGTCTAGGTGGTCCGGGCCGTTCATTGTCACTGCTGTAGCTCCCCACGGGGCAATTGACATCGAAGAACCAAACTCAAAGCGCACATTCAAGGTTAATGGTCAGCGACTCAAACATTATTGGGGAGGCGATGTGGATCGACAAGTATTACTGATTTATCTCTCTTCTCTCGATCAAATTGATGACTGAAACCGCAGAGGAAGTCGGGTTGACGACTATAAACCAAGCACTTGATGGGAGGCAACCCAATCATGTTACTTTATTGCTTTCGTAAATCTAGTGTAGTTAATAAGTTTGTTTTAGTTAGTAATAGTTCAAGATGTTCTTGTTTTGAAATAAATCTTCAATTCCTTCGTAGTCGGACTCATTTATGATATTATTCTTTAGAACAGGGATGAAGCCTAGGGGAATGCATTAGAAGTAGAAAGACATGCTATTGGGATGGTACTAATTGAAGACAAGGGGAACCAAGCAAAAAAGAGAAAAAAAAATCAGAAAAGAGGATTCTAGCCCCGGCGAGAAAAATACATTAAGGTTTCTCGCCCCGGCGAGAACCTCTCTGCCAAAACTCGCTCCAGCTCAAATTTTTCTCGCCCCAACCCATTCCTCTTTGTCCATTCTCGCCCCGACGAGATTCTCAAGTATAAACTTCTTGCCCCGGCGAGAATCGTGGAAATCAGTTTTTAAAAATCGATCCCAATTCGGTTTCTTTCACTCCTAAACCCATGCAACTTCTTCCAACTCCTATTTCAACCTCTCCTATACCAACCAAACCTTATTTCTCTAGATTTCTCTTCTAATTTCCTTCCCAATTCTTTCCATACTCGAATTCCTAATCAAACCCTACCACACCCCTCTCTACATACAAACTCTAACTTAGTCTAAGCCATCTCTCATTCAAACGGTGAAATACTCTATTCTATTCACAATATTCATAAGATCGATCATTGCATGAACAAGTTCTAGGGTTTGCACCTAGTTGAAGAAGCAAATTAATCAGTTCAACCACTCAACATCACTAACTCTGCTCCTTCGGTTGATCTAAGTTTATCTCGAATTGGTATTGGGCTATGATATTTATGCTTTATTCTTGAGTTTGACTTTTTGTTAAGTTTTGATTGGTTCATCTGGATTACAACTTGTGTTGGTGTCTTCAATTGTGCAAAGTCTAGTTAGGAATCAGTAGAGTTGGAGTTTGGGGGGAAGTTTGGTTCCTAGTGTTGCATACAAGAGTCGTCCAGATTTAGCCTGGGTGTTTCAAAATCTTTGTTTGGTTCTGCTTGTTAAGTGATCAGTAATGGCTCCTAAAAGGCATAGGGGTGATGGATCATCTTTAACACCATCCAAGCAGTTTGATAGACGAAAATTTGTCAATGCGGAGGCGGCTAACAGATATGAATCGTATACATCGGGTAAAGCTCTAACTCCCGAGCGCGGTCTCACACCTGACGAAGTGGTAGATGGTGAGATGATGCTTCAGATAGTAGAGAGGGGATGGGAGACATTCACCGCCCATCCGGAACCTGCATGTATAACCATTATCAAAGAATTTTATGCCAATGCAGAGGACGCGGCTCCATGCGAGGTTACAATACGGGGCAAGACAGTTTCATTCAGCGCCCAGTCGATCAATGAATACTATAACTTGAGGGCTGATACAAGCTGTAGATACGCTCGATTTCTTGATGAGGGACATAATTTGGAGAAGGTGGTTACTGACTTGTGTAAACCAGGGACGACTTGGATAACCAGAGGGCCACGTGCAGCAATTTCGTTCTATAGCAAGGACTTGAGTCGGTATGAGAAGGTATGGTATGCGTTCCTCTCTGCTAAACTGATGCCATCACAGCACGTGAGTGATGTACCCAAGGAGAAAGCTTTATTGTTATATGCTATTGTGACGGGGATTGCGGTCAATGTGGGCCAGTTGATTGAGGAGTCGATTCGCCGAACTTTACAGAATTTGCATAGTCAGGGTGGTTTGCCACACCCTTCCCTGATTTGTGGCTTATGTCTTCGCGCAGGAGTTCGTTGGGGGGCTGAGGAAGCTTTGCAGCAACCTTTGCTACTTTTGGACCACCGTCTGATTGCACGCTATAAGGAATGGGAAGGCGGTGAGTCACATCCTCGTGGTCTGGGGTATATCGTTCATTCTCCTGCTGTTGAAGAAGAGTATGAATCAGATGATGAGGAAGAGGGTCTTTCAGAGGGTCCTTCAACGTCTACTTCTACCGGCAAATCTAAGTTCAGCCTTCAATTTCGTGAGCTGCAGCGCCTTATTGATTCACAGCATAAAACCATATTGAGGCAAAATCAACGATTGGCAGATCGACAGGAGCATATGTTTGCTTATCAGCAGAGTTGTACGCAAGCGATATCAAACATGTATTCTAATATGCAACTATTGATGGATTATGTTCACTTTCTAAAAGCGCAACCATTGCCAGTTTTTCCACCACCAACCCCAGATGATGATGAAGAGTTCGGGCCTACTACTTGATCTGTCAGGGAAGTCCTCTGTTCTTTATTTTCTTTATTTTTCGTACAATGAGGACATTGTATCGTTTGAGTTTGGGGGTGTGTGTGTTATTTTTAGAATTTGCTCATCTAGTTGCATTTTTTTTGTTTTATTTGTATTAGTTTCATGTAAGATTGCATTATTTATTTATGTATAAAAAAATTTTGAAAAACTCCAAAAACCCAAAAATTTAGTAGCATAGGATCATATAGTATTGCATTTAGTAGGTATTCAAGCAATGCATTAACGGAAGTCATTTAGGGATGGCCGATGATGAAATTTGATCAATTCTAATTCAGTTTAATGGGATGGATAATGAGTGTAATGTCCGAAAATTTTAAACACTGTATCAAATTTATTCTAATAAATAAAATCCATTTTATACATAATTTTGCGAATTGAATTGGATCCAGGTAGGTATTATTATTTAATTATATAAATATACGACCCAATAATTTTCTTGCATCAAAGGGACTCATTAATAGTGCGATTTAAATTAGTGGGTTAACCCTAAGAGTTTTAATTGCAAGAAAATTTGGAAAGGAGATTAATAAATAATTTTATCATTATCGGATTTAAATAATTCAAATAAAGAATTATAGTGGAAATAAGTATTAACTAATTTAATTATTTGATATTAAAAACATAGTGTTGAGGATTTTAATAACAAGTTGGGCTAGTTACTTCTATTCCAATAGACCCAAAATTCATTAAGCCAGCCCAATTCCGCTTATTTCCTTTGTTGGGTGGCCGACCAAGTGGAAAATTTCCCATTAATTAAATCAATTGGGCTGAGCCCATTGCCCTAAACCATCTTTGTACCCAGCCGGGTTGGGCCATGGCCACGGGTCGACCCGTTTCCTCCAATATTGGGACAACCGGCATGTTAATGAATCAGTAGCAAATCAAATTGGGGGAGGAGGTTTCAGCCGAGCCAAACTCTCAGACCAGTTGCAACCAAGAAATCCTAAGCCCTAGACACCTCAAATCAAAATCGAGCCTAGCAACCCCAAACCCTCAATCAAAACTGTCAGGCGAGCGAGTGACGGGGAAGAGGGACGCCCAGCGTGCGCCGGCGGCGACACGAAGAAGCCAGCAGTCGAAGTGGGAAAAGGTATCGACGACCGAGCGTAAATTGATCGGACCAACGGGTTGAGGCGCGGCGATTGACTGATGGGAACGCACGGCTCGAGGGTGCCATCGAAGCTAGCTGGGTGTTGATGGGGCTGATGTGAACGATCGGTTGTTACTCTCTCCTTACCGTCGGTTAATAACCCAGCCTTAGGATATTGTCCAAACCAACTGGGTAATTTTTTTTCTATAAATTGAGACTCCAAGCCCCAAACCCTGAGACTGTCGATCCCTTGGTTTTGTAAGTTCTCAATTAGAAGTCTAGAGATTCCAAATTAGCAACTTTAGGGTTTGAAATTCGAAAATTTAGAAACCTCAGGGAGAGAAACCCAGCGGGAAGCCACTGTGAATGTCCATTTGGGTTAATTATTTTGGGAGGAGAAGGCGGCAAGCAAATCGATCGGCAGGAAGGTATAAATCAGTTCATTCACTTTCTTCTTCTGCGATTAGGGTTGTGTCGTTCCCCTGTTTTGGGACTGTAATATTGTGGATTTAAACAATATAGTAGTATTGTATTGTATTGGTTGCACTACCTTGGGTAATTTGGTTCTGAGTATGGTGTTGAAACTAAAACTTTCCCCGGTATTGGGATGTTTGTCTTTACATACTGAATTTAATTGCTCTTTATGTTGGAGGAAAATGTCCTCTGTATTGGTAAATTAGTCTCTGTATTGGGTTTATGGTTTCTGGAAATTGCTTGATGGTGTTGTGTTGGTTTACTGGACTTAGAGTTCTGGTATTGTATTATAATTTTGGGTTTAAGAAATCTGGTATCAGTTTGTGTTAAATTGGTTGGATTTGAATTGGGAAGTCTGTATTGTGTGGGGTTAATTGTTTTGCTGTATTGGATTTACGGTTTTTAGAAAATTGTTTGGTTGTGCTGTGTTGGTGAGACTTTGAATGTTAAGAACCATAAGGTTCGGCAGCCTTGAGCATAAGACTTGTGCTATTTTGCTACAACTGTTTCAACTAGGCAGCATACCCTTGCCAGTAACATGAGTTTTAAAACAAAAGAAAAAATTTTATGGGTAATAACGGTTGGGCTAAGGGGTATGCATAATGAAGTTTAATTGAATTGTTACTATGATCACACAATAAACTAAGGATCAACTAGTAATTGAGTTAATAATTATTTATTATAATAAATATAATAAATATTTAATTATTATTTGACTTAAATAATAATTAAATATGAATAAAGTTAATAAGATAATTATTTATTATTTAATAATAAATAAAGATAATAAATATTTAATTATTATTTGATTTAAATAATAATTAAATATGAATAAAATTAATAAGATAATTATTTATTATTTATTAATAAATAATAAATAAAGATAATAAATATTTAATTATTATTTGATTTTAAATAATAATTAAATATGAATAAAATTAATAAGATAATTATTTATTATTTATTAATAAATAATAAATAAAGATAATAAATATTTAATTTAAATAATAATTAAATATGAATAAAATTAATAAGATAATTATTATTTATTAATATGAATAAAGTTAATAAAATAATTATTTATTATTTATTTATAAATAATAAATAATAAATAAATATAAAGTTAATAAATAATTGGTTATCCTTTTCCCAATAAATGATTAATAAAGGTGGTAAATATCTAACCATTTAGTTAATACTAATTAGTTATGAATATAACTAATAAGGATAACAATTACTTAATCATTAATGAAATAATGATTAAGTATGAGGGAAATTAACAGGTTAATTCTGACCCTTAATAAATAATGATAATAGACACTTATGTATTAATTAAATATATTAAGTGTGGGTAGAATCAATACAGTAAGTATTTAATTAATAAGGAACAAGAGTAATAATTACTAAATTACCCCTAGGGTAAATAGTAATTAAGAGTAAAACTAAATAAATGATCAATGGTTTTCTGTTATCTTTAAACCAAAATAAATTTATTTTATAAATAATAAATAAAGTTTGTTAAACCATACCTAGATACTATTAAAGGAAATAAATTGAGTATTCAAATGATAGTGACCATGATCTATTATTATAGCTAAGGGTCATTAATAAATTTCCGTTTAACTAATGTTAAATGGTAATTAATTATAGATTGTGAATTCTTTATTTGCTAAGTAAATAGTATAATCAAGTGTGCCAAGATACAATCATGTTATAATAATTGATAAATCGACTTTACCCGATGATAGGTCACTCGAGAACAATTAATTAAAGCTAAGATTTAAATTGTAGCTGAGCAAACAGGCAAGTTCCTAACCCTAAACTTCTTTCATTTTTGCAAGTTCTTCTCACTCAATTTTTGGCATTGAGCAAGCTTTTAAACCTTATGCATTGTTTTAATTCGTGCAAAAAGGTATATATTGTTGCAAGTTATTCTTTAAGCTTGAATCTTATTTCCGAGCATGCTTTAAGTGGTCTAATTACTTTCAGAATTTTTCCACATCTGTACATTTATTGACATTCGTGCATTCGAATTCGTATATTCAAATTCAGAAATCTATAAACCATTCATGGTTAAGTCTGAACCCTTGTTCGGTCAGACAATTTTGTGAAAATTTATAAAAGCTATCCGAACCAATCAATGGTAAGGATTCTTAGACTGTATGAACACCCCTTTATTATAGGGGAGTACCCCACGTACCGTATATAAGGTACAAATGGCAGAATTAAATGTTATGCATATACATAGGGTACGCGAGGCTGATCCCCTCAAGTACGTTATTCTGTAGCCAGTAACCAGAGGGTCAACCAGCTATTGACTCCTCTGGAAGTTATCGTTCAAAGTCTATTTGACTATCAATTGTTCTAAAAGCATTTAATGTTCTTGCTTCTGATTATTCTATTGTTGAAATCCTTTTAATATTCCTTCATCATGATATATCTTTATTGTTGCACATTAAACTTGCTGGGCAAACTCGTTGCTCATTCTTGCTATATCATGATTTCATTGCAGCTAAACCCGAGACGTCAGGGAAGAACAAAGGGAAAGAGAAGATGAAATGATAGATTTCTAGTAGCAGACTTTAGATTTATGTGTTAGTTAAATTCTGTCAATGAAATCTAAACCTTGATAGCTATTTAAGGTATGTATTGTGTGAATGTTTAAGGTTAATCGTATTCTGGGACTAGTAACACCTTGTAATGAGCAACGTATGTTTATTATATTCCGCACTTTTAGATATCATATGTTGTTAAAGGTGAATGGTTGTATTGGATCGTGATGACCAGATCCGGGTATTTGGAGACCCGAATTTGGGGGCGTCACAATGAGTGCTAAATCTGGAGTCTGACTGTTTTTAGTTGTGTTTACTTGAGACCCTTGGTTTTTAATTGTTCACGAATGTGTATTGAGGTAATTAGGAGTGGGTTCTTCTTTGGTGTATTACGTGCTCACATGAAGATATAAACTGTTATCACTTGTTGGATCGGAAAAAAAAAGTTAGGAAAAAAAGAAGTAGAGAAAAAAAAAGTTGTCGAATAAATGTTGCTTCGATGTCTGTCGAAGTGCAAGAAAAAGAAGAATTATTAAATATGGACAGATAAGAGCGGGTCTTGACTAGTTTGTCTTTGTGGCCGGTGTCATTTGAATGAGTATGCCCTTAGGAGATGTCTTTACACTTAGCGCCCTAAAATCGTCTGGTTTGGGAGTCGTTGGTTGAAAGTTCGTTACACGGGTGACATTGAATAGCCTAATAAAGATAAACATTGCACTAGTCGGGATGTATGACGAGATGGAGCGTAAAACGCACTCGTTAAAAAAAAGCAGGAAAACAATGAGAAGACAAGTGAATAGCAGTTGAGCTTGAAAGTAAAATTTGTGAACTTATCTTTTTCTGAGCATTGTGATACTAAGAGTTGAATTCATATTCTGATTAGTTTGACATATTTTGCACACACTTATGGGAGGGTTGAGAGTAAGTCATAATTGATAATAGTTGGCTTGTTGATGGTGCACGAGGTTGAAGTTCTATTGAATTGGTAGTTACTGATTTCTAAGGCTGGATTTTTTATAATGGCTATTGATTATTTGCTTGAGTATGGTTAGTCATGCATATGCATTCGTGTAGGTAGTCAGTTTAGATGTTATTTTGGTTTGTTTTGTGTTTTTGCTTGAGGACAAGCAAAGTTTCGAGTTTGGGGGTATTTGATGAGTAGGGTTTAACCTACGAATTTGATACATCTTTGGCTTGATTCTTTATAGTCTTTAAGTGTTTTAAGTGTCTTTTTACTTGTTTTCGTATTGCTTTTGTAGGTAGAGGCTGGCTGTAGATTGAAAAGGAGAAAAATAGTTAGGTGCAAGGCAATCTCGCCGGGGCGAGAAGACATAGCTTACTTTTCTCGCCGGGGCGAGATCTGGCCGGGGCGAGGATTTTGTTAAGGAACTTCTCGCCGGGGCGAGAATGCGGCTGGTGGAAATTTTATGTTGTCAGCATGCAGTTATTTTGGAAAGGTTGAGGCTAACAAGGATTATTGCTACCATTCTTATTTGGAGACTAAAAGGAAGATATAAGTAGGAGATTAAGGATTGGATCAAGGGACACACAGACATATTCAGAGATTGAATTTTCAGAGCTGAATAAGAAGATTGAAGATCAAGTCAAGCATCGTGAGGAATTCAGATTGGAGTGCTAGAGATTATATTGAGTTTTCTTTTAATCTTTTATCTCTGATTTGTAATTAATTATGATGACTTATTTTGGATTTTTAGTTTTTATTGTCAGTATGAACTAAATCTTTAATTAAGGCTACGATTGAACCAGTTATTTTTATGAATTAATTATCTATTTAATTCCAGTTATTCAATTGATGAGAGTTGTCTATCTTGTTCTATGCTTAACGATTAAATTGTTTGGCCAACAATTAGCATATTATTCTGGATGAATTCGGGAGATGCAATCTAGGGTTAGAACTGGATGAGATAGCATGTATTCTTAATTATTTGCATGTGTTGAATAATTAGGATTGTAAAGTGAGTAGAGATATCTCTTTACTGCATGTGACAATTGGAAATTGAAGCTTAATGAATTTAATCATTTAGTTTTGCATAGGAATATCGCAAAGTTAATTGGATTAGATAGATTTATTGGATCACTTGGAAAAGGGCTTATAAATACAATTGAATTTCTATTAACAACTCTATTGAAGTGAATAATTTGAATGTGTAGATAGATTGGTTTATGATATATAACTGGAGAAATTGTAGTCTTAATCATTTTAAATTTGAATTTCAACCTTTGAGATTATTGGCAGTACTAGTGTTAAGTTAATTAGTTTCAATCAATATTCAAATTGCGATCGTTTAATAGAATAGTCATAATCTAAATTGACAGTGAAGATATTAAGCATAATAATTCCTGTGGGTTCGGCACTCGTTCTCAGCACTTTATTACTTGTTGATCGTGTATACTTGCACGTAATTGTTGATCGTAATTTTGAGGACGAAATTCTTAGAAGAAGGGGTGAATGTGATATCCTGAATATTTATGCGATGCTAAATCAGGATATTAAATGATTATTACGAGTATAATATGCAATGAATGCATTAAAGGGTTAAAGAATATATAACACTCGAAGTGTTCCGAGTTTAAGTGAAGGTGATGAAATAAAACCTACACTACGGTAATGCACTAAGTTATTCAGTGATAATTGTGAAAGAGATTTAGTGAAAACCGAGTAAGGGAGGTTTCGCTGATTCCGAGGACGGAATCCTTATAAGGAGGGAAGGATGTTATAACCTGAATTTTTATGAATTATTAAATAAGAATTTAGCAAATAAAATTCTTATTATGTGACGTTTTGAGTTTGAGTATGTGTATATATGTGATATATATATATTGTGAAATATGTGATTTGGTATAAAGAGAATTATATTCGTGTATTTGGGAAAAAAGGTTTAATAGTTAATTAAACCATTGAATGAAGTGAAGGAAATTGCTACGAAAAAGATATTTACTGAATATTAGAAAGTTGAAAATTATATTATGAAATAATATAATTTTTATGTCTTGTGGACAATAAAAAAAATTGTTATGAACTAAGTTTTATAAATAATGTAAGTAATTCACTTAATTAAAATAGTGAATTGATGTGAATATATTTGTGTATAAAGCGTTGGTACATATTTCAGTACGCTAATGTGATGGGAATTTTATAGTTTAATTAAATAATTATATTAGAGGAATAATGATTTATTAAATGAAATTATAACTATAATTGTCTAATTTGAGATTATAAATTTTGTTAGTAAGATTTAATTAGATTTATTAATATAATAAGTTTAATTAAAATTTAATTGGTGTGACAAAATATCATATAATAAGAAGGAATATTAAAATAAGGGAAAAAGGAGTTTTTGAGTTGATGCCAAACAAGGCCTTGTGGCCTTTGGCTTTCTTAACCGATGAAACTCCCAACAAAGTCACGTAAGTTGATTTCAGGAGTTAGTAAGCAAAAGAACAGAGGAGAGGAAGAGAGAAAATTGAGAGAATTCAGAGAGAAGAAACTCTCTATGAAATTGAGAGTCAAAACTCAAGGAAGGAATCAAGAGGAAGGAGAAGGATAATCAACAATCCTTATTTTCTAACATATTAAAGGTAAATGCTATATTTCTAGTTTTAGTTTTGAGTTCTCTGTAATTGAATTTATAGGGTCAAATTGTTGAGGAATTGGGTTCATATGTTATTGAGTTTACTTAATCCGATATATGTTGTTAGTAGATGATTTTTGTAGTATTAAATTCATGAAAATTTGTTAAATAAGAAGAATATATATATGTTTTGGCTTACTTTGGAGTCAAAATTGATATTCAATTTGAGTAATAATCTGTAAATTGATGATTGACTATTGTTATGCATTAAAAAACGAAAACAACGGAAGTTGAACGGACCAAATTGATTGAGAAACGAATCTGTAGCGATTGATTGCGCTAAATTTGTACAAGTTTGTAAAACTAGTATGAATTGTGATTTTTAAGCCTTTAGATTGGTTGTTTAAGTTATTTAAAATGTGAGAATCATTGTATACATGTTGGGTATTGATTCTACAAAGATTATAATATTTGGGTATGTCTAATTTGTTGATAAAATGAAGAAATTGGGAGTTTTTGGTTTTGAAATTCTGCAGTTCGCGAACTGCAGAATCTGGAATCCAGAATCTCGCCCCGGCGAGCTCACTGAACTAAATTTCCTCGCCCCGGCGAGAGTTTTGTATAGTAAATCCCCGCCCCGACGAGAGTTTTGTGTTGTAATTTTCTCGCCCCGACGGGAATTGCAGAAAATGAAAATTTTTCTTTTTTTTAATTCTTTTCTTTTTGGTCATGATATGTTACCCTATACAAGATTTACTTATAAACATTATACATCTAATGTAAAAACAAATTTAAGACTTAACTAAAGGTTAAGTGTCGATTAAAGTGGAACGTAATAAAATGAAGGATTATAAAGTGTTAAGTAGAGTTAATACTATGTGTTGCTATGTGACTAATAAATGATGTGCATGATTATATATATCGTGTAGGTTACATGAAGTGCAGATAAATATAGGCTTGTAATCTACAAACTAGGCAAGTCTTTCAGTTCCTATTTGTTATGTGAACTAAATGATTTACTGTTTTAAACATATGATGCAAAAGCATGATGCATTTTATATATGTTACAAGTACGAGACGACAAAGTCAAATTATGACTACGTTCGTTGAATAAAGAATGTTGATTGAGTTATGTAACTCAATCTCTATTTGTTACGTGTTGATCATTATGAATGACATGTTTAGCCAAATGTTTATGATTTAAATAATGAGCATGTTATCGATGTGATATGTGACGCATGCAAACTGTTAGATTTTGCTAAGCTGTCGAGCTCATTCTTGCAAATAACCACTTTTGCAGGTTAAAGATTCAAGGTAACGTTATGTGCTGCTTGAATGGCATGATTCAGAGGTTATGCATGAAGATTAATTGTTTAAGCTTAAATTATGTTTTTGAACCATGATTAAGGTTCTGGATGATGTATTTGATAATGTATTAAATGTAACAGATGTTGAGTTATAAAATTTACATTGACTTGTAATTTAATTTAATCCGGTGTATAAAGGGTATTGAATCTAGAAGTTTTATTTTTATTATAACTCTGATGAAGCGAATCATTAAGTAAATATGATTCTAGAATATATAAATGATTAAAGGTTATGATTCAGGGAAAGCAGAGAAAGAAAACTGAAAAGTTTAAAATTGTTCCGCATTTTATTAAGTTTAACATTGAATAATTTTGTAAAGTCAGAATGAGAATGTATTGATAACGACCGATATTGTGAGATGAATTGTATGAATTTTGGGGTCGTTATAGCAGCAGTCAGTGCCACGTCATCAGTTGACTAGTCAACAGTTGATTAGTTAACGTTTGACTAGTCAGCGGTCAGCGTTTGACCGTTGACTTTGACTAACGTTTTTTTAATAAAAAAAATAAAAAATAATTTTACACAAACAGTTATGCCTAATTAAATTGTTCTAAACACATATCAATGTATATACAGAATCAAAACAATTAATAATTCGCATAAAGTTTGGCTCTTGATACCACTGTTAGGTTTGTATAACGCGACCATGCAATCAAATTACATAAATAAAGCGGAAGCGCGATAAAATCAGATTTTAAATTTTTATACAAACCATCACCATGATATTTCTTTATGCATAATTATTAATTAAACGAAAGAGATGGAGAATAAGAATTATATCCTTATAGAATTCTAGCTTCCTCAAGTATAAGTTCACCTCCAATTCCTTCGCATTTTTCTTGAATTCCACCGATTAAATTCCTTCCTTTGATCAACGTTATCCACCCATGTGTTTGGCCTCTAAAGGTGATCCACCAAGGAATAATACTTGTTCAAGAAGATGGGTGTTGGCAAAACCCTAGTTTCTATCTCTATAGAAATTGTAAGTACTCTCCATAATTCTTATGCAAGAGCGTGTAACCCTAATCTATGATAAGACTTCTCTTATTTATAAATGTAGGAAAACCCTCCCCTAAACTATTTAGGATTAGGGTTTCTATTCTAATTAAACTCCTTTAATTAAATTAAACTTGTGATGCCCCCAAAATAGGTCCACACAACCCATTTTGAGTCGCCAATAACATTCTACAAAATACAAATACAAATACGAATTTTCCCATTTACAACTAATATTTGTCGTGCAAAATACGACCACACACATACTGTGACTTCCATACAAATATCGTACCTTATGGTACCACAGTGTCCAAACCCAAATTATTACAATGCCGTAAAAAGACGGCAACACATGTTTTAAGTCTTCAGTACAATCATTATTAAACTATGTCATAACTTGATGAGGACAACCACTAACTCGGACCATCACTCCACTCCCCGGCTAGTCCCAGCTACATTTTCCTTTCCTGAGAAGAACAATGGGACAAAACTGAAAAGGGTGAGCTTGAATAGCCCAGTAAGAAATATCATGACTAAGATAATGAAGAATAAAAATTATCTTTAGTCTTCAACAATAATAAATCAGAGATTTAAAGATATTATAATTGTTCAACAACAACAATTGCAGCGGAACAAACAATCCATTAGAAGAGTCAAGTAGATTATAATATCTACCATCTTCTATAAATTAAAGGATCACCACCAATATTTTATCCCTGTAACACCAATCAACAATTTCTGTTTATGAACATCCAAATCAACAGTTTATATTCAACAGCCTCTCTTTGCACTACGTGCCAAAGATATTTTATTTGTAACATCACCGGTCATGATCATGCCAAACGCCAGTTCATCTTTGCACTACGGGCCAAAGAGAACTTTCACCATACGCCTTTGTTTGTAACACCAAAAGTTATGATAATACCAATACACAGTTTGGTCAAAATCATGTCACGCCAGTTCATCTTTGCACTACGGGCCAAAGAGAACTATCACCACAATTTAAATATGAGGATGAGGATGATGACAATGATACAGCGAGATCAAGGATAAGAAAAGCTTTATAATTTAATCAGTATCAAAGATTGACCAAATTGCCAACACGATGACCAAATTGTGGAGTCAAATTCAAGAATAATATTCAAGAAATTGTTTCATGCTTCAATTATAACGTATAAAATGAAATAGAAAGATTCAAGTGAGAAGATATTAGATGAAGCACAAACTATTAAAGATATTCTACTAATTTTCAGGGATTTTCTCCATTTAAAAATAAGGTTTTGGAAACAAACAAAGATTTCTTATCTTAAATGGAGAAATGTGAAAGAAAAAGATATCCCTTAAAGAGTACAAAAGAAATGATACGTTATACGAGTATAACAGAATATATGAAACTACAAATGGATTTTCACCCGTCATGCGATAATTCGCGTAGACAGATTATTTTCACAACAGATTAATAAGTAACGAATACAAAGGGTTATTCACCAGGCATGCGTCAATCCGCACGGACAGGTTATACCCATAGATTAATAAGGAATGAATACAGAAGGGTATTCACCAGGTACGACACTCGTACTTACAGGTTATTCCCATAGAATAATAATGAATGAATACAAAAGGATATTCACCAGGCATGCGTCATACCGCACGGCCAGGTTATCCCCACAATTTAATACAGAATGAATAACAACCTTTATGAGTATAATATCACTTACGAACATGAAAGCAAATGATATTATATATGAGTATGAAAGAAATGATATTCCCTACCTTCGTTAACTGGATGTTACTTTCTATGAAGTTTACTAACTTCGGATAATACTAGTATTCTCACAAATACTCACAATAGCCTAGCACACTAAGAGAACTTCAGAAATTTAGAGAGAGGGAGGAAGTATAAGCAATGAAGGTGTGAAAATTTCTTAAGCAAACTCTCCCTATTTATAGGAAAATCAAGGTGAGGGCATTTTGGTCTTTTCCCCATATTCTTTTAATATCATCCATCCATTTTTTCTTCCATTAATATCATTATCCATTTTTTCTTCCATTATTATCATCCATCCATTTTTTCTTCCATTAATATCATCCATCCATTTTTTCAAAAAGATTAATCCATTATCAAAAGATAATTTCATTATCAAAAGATAAAACCATTAAAAAAATAACTCCATTATCACAATAAATCCATTTTTCTGTATTATTGTGTTAAATGTATTAATATCACAGATAGCATATACTCGCAATACTGACAACCAGATTATTCCCAGGAAAGAGGGGGCCTTCCATAAAAATGGCGCGCAATTAAATAACCCCTTTCCTTGACAGAATTTCTAGACATTGTCGATAATGCTAAAATATCCTATCAAATGATATAAGTTTACAGTGTCGTGACAAATAGTAAAATATATTATGCAGATGCTAATTAACAATTATTGAATCAAGATACTATGCAATTGCTACTTTATCAATTATTGAACCAATAATATAAAACACTGTGCAACATCGTGAGCTACTGTGGAATACCGTGTGCTACTGTGGAATAACGCGTTTTACTGTTCTTTTTATCACCGGGTATTTTAACAGTTATCGGTTAAAGTTTTGCCGCCAATTTCTATCACTTTCTATATCCGACAGTTAACCCGTTGTGGGGCCCACTATCATTGACAATATTGCCATTTCGGCGCCGTCGTACGGTACCGAATATAATATTCCTCGACAGAAAGAATATTTCCCGACAAAAGGAATATTCCCCGACATACTATTTATCAAATAATTTGCATATAACACCCTTAACTATCATTTATAACAATTAAGCACTTCACTATTTAGAAAGAAAAAAATCATAAAGAAAATAATAAATTTTTATTTCATAAATTCGGGGTCTTACAATCTCCCTCCTTATGAAATTTCGTCCTCGAAATTGACGTACGTACCTGGCATTCGAAAAGGTGAGGATACTTTGCTCTCATCTCGGATTCTAACTCCCAGGTCATTTCCTCAACATCATGGTTTCTCCATAAAACTTTAACTTGAGGTATAACCTTTGAGCGTAGAATCTGCTCCTTCTTATCCAAGACCTTGACAGGTATCTCTTCGTACGTCAAATCCTCTGCTATTTCGTCTGGTTCTAACTCAATAATGTGGTTTGGATCTTTCACATATTTACGTAGCATGGATATGTGAAAAACATTATGAACACGAGACATGCTTGGCGGTAAGGCGAGTCTGTAGGCCACAGTTCCTACTCGATCGAGGATTTCAAATGGATCGATAAATCGAGGGTTAAGCTTTCCTCTCTTTCCGAATCGCGTAACACCTTTCCACGGAGCAACACGTAAAAATACATGATCTCCGACATTGAATTCCTCGTCTCTTCGATGAAGATCAGCATAACTCTTTTGTCGATCTTGAGCTGTTTGCATACGTTGTCGGATCATTTGGATCTTTTCCGTAGTCATACGTATCAACTCGGGTCCCAATAATTTTGCCTCACCTACTTCATCCCAACATGCTGGAGATCGACACCTTCGTCCATACAACGCCTCGAAGGGAGCCATGCCTATACTTGCTTGATAACTGTTGTTGTAAGAGAATTCCACCAATGGCAAGTATTTGTCCCAACTTCCTTTGAAGTCTAGTACGCAGAGTCTTAATAGATCTTCGAGGGTTTGAATAGTCCTTTCTGATTGTCCGTCTGTCTGGGGATGGTATGCAGAACTGAATCGTAATTCAGTGCCCATAGCTTTTTGCAAACTGACCCAAAATCGTGAAGTGAATCTAGGATCTCGATCAGAAACTATAGATACTGGCATGCCATGCAATCTCATAATCTCGCTAATATACAAATTAGCAAGACGCTCGAGTGAATAGTTTTCTCGTATAGGCAAGAAATGAGCAGACTTGGTCAATCTATCTATAATGACCCAAATTGCGTCTAAGCCTTGAGAAACTTTGGGAAGACCTGTCACAAAATCCATGTTGATGTGTTCCCACTTCCATTCTGGAATCTCAAGTGGTTGCAATGGACCCCTTGGTACTTGATGCTCCGCCTTGACACGTTGACAAGTTAAACATCTTGCGATAAACTCTGCAATTTCTCTCTTCATATTGTTCCACCAAAATGTATGTCGAAGATCACGATACATTTTGGTACTTCCAGGGTGGATTGCAAACGGTGTGTTGTGCGCCTCCATCATGATTTTGTATTTCAATTCAGGGTCGTTAGGAACACACAGTTTAGAGTTGATTCGCAATATTCCTTCTTCGTCGACTCTTGCTTCTGGAATAGCACCTTCTTGCACCTTCTTTTTCATATTCATCAACTCTGGGTCTGTAACTTGAGCAGCTTTAATTTTGTCGATTAAAGCTGGTTCTACTTGTATATATGCGATCTTCACGTGGGTTCCTGGAGTCTTTAACTCTATCTCCATCTTTTGTAAATCATCCAAAATAGGCCTTTGAGATGTCAATAACGCACTCGTACTTGCATATGATCTTCTACTCAATGCATCAGCTACTACATTCGCCTTTCCAGGATGGTACTGGATGGTATGATCGTAATCTTTCAACAGCTCGAGCCAACGCCGTTGTCGCATGTTGAGTTCCTTCTAGGTGAAGAAATATTTGAGACTTTTGTGGTCTGTATAGATCTCCACTTTCTCCCCATACAAGTAATGTCTCCAAATCTTCAACGCGAAAACAACTGCTGCCAACTCTAGATCATGAGTAGGATAATTCCTCTCATATTCCTTGAGTTGCCGAGACGCATAGGCTATAACCTTCCCATGTTGCATGAGAACACAACCTAGTCCTTTGTTTGAAGCGTCGCTGTAGATGACAAATCCTTCCGATCCTGAAGGTATTGCCAATACAGGTGCTGAAATGAGCCTTCTTTTGAGTTCTTGAAAACTCTTCTCGCATTCTTCGCTCCATTTAAATGTTGTGCTTTTCCGAGTCAGTTGAGTTAATGGAACGGCTATTCGAGAAAATCCTTCTACGAATCTCCGATAATAAACCAGCTAGACCCAGAAAGCTTCGTACTTCGGTTACTGACTTGGGTTGTTCCCAATTTGATACTGCTTCAATCTTCGCCGGGTCAACCGAGATTCCTTCTTTAGAAACCAAGTGACCAAGGAATGCAACTTCCTCAAGCCAGAATTCACATTTCTTCAACTTAGCATATAACTTGTTTTCACGAAGTTTTTGGAGTATCAGCCTCAAGTGTTGCTCATGATCCTCACGACTTTTAGAATATATGAGAATGTCATCAATGAAGACAACCACGAAATGATCCAAATATTCTTTGAATATCCGGTTCATCATATCCATGAAAGCAGCAGGAGCATTAGTCAATCCAAAAGACATGACTAGGAATTCATAATGCCCGTACCGAGTTCTAAAGGCAGTCTTTGGAATGTCATCAGCTTTAACTTTCAACTGATGATATCCAGAACGAAGATCGATCTTTGAAAAGAATTGAGCACCTTGTAACTGGTCAAACAGGTCATCAATGCGAGGTAACGGGTACCTATTTTTGATGGTGACATGGTTTAACTCCCGATAGTCAATGCAAAGTCTCATACTCCCGTCTTTCTTCTTTACGAATAAAACAGGAGCACCCCAAGGCGATGTACTCAGACGTATGAAACCGCTGTCTAACAACTCCTGTAGTTGGACCTTTAACTCTTGAAGTTCAATAGGGGCCATTCGATATGGGGTTTTGGAAATAGGTTTCGTACCGGGTTCAAGGTCGATACAAAATTCAATTTCACGGTCTGGGGGTAGGCCAGGAAGTTCTTCAGGAAATACGTCAGGGAACTCATTAACAACAGAAATATTTTTCAAATCTGACGTACTTTTATTTAAATCCGTTACATGGGCTAAGAAGGCTTGACATCCGTTTTTCAATAAACGAATGGCTTTGTGACTAGAAATGATGGTTATTGATTTCAATGGTTTAGTTGCTTGAATTCGCATAATAGGTTGATTAGGAATATGAAAAACTAATAACCTTACGAAAGCAATCAATTTTAGCATGATGAACAGTTAACCAATCAATTCCTAATATCACATCAAATTCATGCATGTTCAAGGAGATAAGATCAACAGGTAATGTGAGGGTGCCGATTTGAACAAAGCAAGATTTATAGACCGTAGATGTAACGAATGTTTGCGCTAATGGTGTTTCGACAGATAAGTCAAAATCTAATTTTTCAAGAGTCAAATTCAGGCGTTGAGCACATGTTGGTGAAATAAAAGAGTGGGTAGAACCAGTATCTAATAAGGCATAGACTTCATAAGAGTTAATAAGTAGTTTACCCGTTATAACCTCGTTCGAATTCTGCGCTTTTTGTGACGTCACAACAAAAGCTCTCCCCTGGACCACAGACTTTGACTTATCCGTGACCGCCTTCGGTGTCATCATCGCAGCTGGACTTGACTTCGCTGCATGACAAAAGCGAGCTATATGGCCTTCCTTTCCACAATTATAACATATTTGGGATGGCGATTGTGTACAATTTGGACTGATGTGTCCTTCCTTCCCACACCTGAAACATCTAACAGGTGGTCGTTCTCCTTCCTTCGAAACTGGTACTGGTGATGGTGTTGACGTTGGTGCCTTTCCATGGTTGTTGTTGAATCTCCTCTTCTTGGAATTGTTGCCACTTGACTCACTCCTTCTGTTATCCGGGCCAGGATTACCACCAAAGTGGTTACCATTTCCGGTGTTGTGATTCCCTCCTCGCTGATTATCATTATTTCGATAATTGCTGCCACCATTACGATTATTACCGTGATTTTGCTCTCGTGGTTGGGTGGTGCTTCCTGGTTGTAGTAGTCCTCTTTCCTGCTCCACTACTTGAGCCCTATCCACAGCATCTGCGTATATACAAATTTTATGAGAAACGAGATATTGGCGAATCTTTGGTTTCAAACCTCGTAGGAACATTTGTGTCATCCGTTTCTCAGTGTCCACCAAATGGGATGCAAAACGCGACAGCTCGGCGAACTTGGCTTCGTACTGTGACACCGTCATGTTGTTCTGTTCCAGTTTGATGAATTCTACCTCCTTCATATGACGAATACTTTTCGGGAAATACTTCTCATTAAATAATTCCTGGAACTGGACCCAAGACATCTCGAGTGCCGAGCGATGGGTACGTTTCACAGATTCCCACCAATGATCTGCTTCTCCTCGCAACATGAAGGTGGCAAAAGGAACCTTTTGGTCGTCCGTGCAACGCAGTACATCAAATATCTTCGTTAATTGTTTAAGCCACGACTCTGCCTTGAGTGGATCTGGCTTGCCGAAAAATTCAGGTGGTCCCAATTCTTTGAACTGCTTGGCAGTGACCATCCGTACATTATCAGCGTTTCTGCCAGTATTGTAGACAGGAGCTCTTCTCGCCTGGTTCTGCATGTATTGCATGAAGTTCCTAAAAAATTCATCATTCATCCGGTTGTTAGCATCATGATTAGCATCATGGTGTTCTGAGTTTGCACCCGTATTATTTGTGGCTTCCTGGTTTTCAGCCACAATAGTCTCATAGTGAATCTCTTGGTTTTCAGATGCCATTCTGAAATGTGATCACAAAACAAAGATTAGTTAAAGAAATAGACATGCAACATCTTGTCCCTATAAACCAAACCAATTGCTTAAATAACCAAAAATAGCTTAGGTAGGACACACTAGCAAAGGGTTTTACGCGTCTCTCCCCTCCTAGTTCTAATCCTAGATCTCTACCAGAGATCATATCCCTAAGCTCTGATACCAACTGTGACGCCCCCAAAATAGGTCCACACAACCCATTTTGAGTCGCCAATAACATTCTACAAAATACAAATACAAATACGAATTTTCCCATTTACAACTAATATTTGTCGTGCAAAATACGACCACACACATATTGTGACTTCCATACAAATATAGTACCGTATGGTACCACAGTATCCAAACCCAAATTATTACAATGCCGTAAAAAGACGGCAACACATGTTTTAAGTCTTCAGTACAATCATTATTAAACTATGTCATAACTTGATGAGGACAACCACTAACTCGGACCATCACTCCACTCCCCGGCTAGTCCCAGCTACATTTTCCTTTCCTGAGAAGAACAATGGGACAAAACTGAAAAGGGTGAGCTTGAATAGCCCAGTAAGAAATATCATGACTAAGATAATGAAGAATAAAAATTATCTTTAGTCTTCAACAATAATAAATCAGAGATTTAAAGATATTATAATTGTTCAACAACAACAATTGCAGCGGAACAAACAATCCATTAGAAGAGTCAAGTAGATTATAATATCTACCATCTTCTATAAATTAAAGGATCACCACCAATATTTTATCCCTGTAACACCAATCAACAATTTCTGTTTATGAACATCCAAATCAACAGTTTATATTCAACAGCCTCTCTTTGCACTACGTGCCAAAGATATTTATTTGTAACATCACCGGTCATGATCATGCCAAACGCCAGTTCATCTTTGCACTACGGGCCAAAGAGAACTTTCACCATACGCCTTTGTTTGTAACACCAAAAGTCATGATAATACCAATACACAGTTTGGTCAAAATCATGTCACGCCAGTTCATCTTTGCACTACGGGCCAAAGAGAACTATCACCACAATTTAAATATGAGGATGAGGATGATGACAATGATACAGCGAGATCAAGGATAAGAAAAGCTTTATAATTTAATCAGTATCAAAGATTGACCAAATTGCCAACACGATGACCAAATTGTGGAGTCAAATTCAAGAATAATATTCAAGAAATTGTTTCATGCTTCAACTATAACGTATAAAATGAAATAGAAAGATTCAAGTGAGAAGATATTAGATGAAGCACAAACTATTAAAGATATTCTACTAATTTTCAGGGATTTTCTCCATTTAAAAATAAGGTTTTGGAAACAAACAAAGATTTCTTATCTTAAATGGAGAAATGTGAAAGAAAAAGATATCCCTTAAAGAGTACAAAAGAAATGATACGTTATACGAGTATAACAGAATATATGAAACTGCAAATGGATTTTTCACCCGTCATGCGATAATTCGCGTAGACAGATTATTTTCACAACAGATTAATAAGTAACGAATACAAAGGGTTATTCACCAGGCATGCGTCAATCCGCACGGACAGGTTATACCCATAGATTAATAAGGAATGAATACAGAAGGGTATTCACCAGGTACGACACTCGTACTTACAGGTTATTCCCATAGAATAATAATGAATGAATACAAAAGGATATTCACCAGGCATGCGTCATACCGCACGGCCAGGTTATCCCCACAATTTAATACAGAATGAATAACAACCTTTATGAGTATAATATCACTTACGAACATGAAAGCAAAAGATATTATATATGAGTATGAAAGAAATGATATTCCCTACCTTCGTTAACTGGATGTTACTTTCTATGAAGTTTACTAACTTCGGATAATACTAGTATTCTCACAAATACTCACAATAGCCTAGCACACTAAGAGAACTTCAGAAATTTAGAGAGAGGGAGGAAGTATAAAGCAATGAAGGTGTGAAAATTTCTTAAGCAAACTCTCCCTATTTATAGGAAAATCAAGGTGAGGGCATTTTGGTCTTTTCCCCATATTCTTTTAATATCATCCATCCATTTTTTCTTCCATTAATATCATCCATCCATTTTTTCTTCCATTAATATCATCCATCCATTTTTTCAAAAAGATTAATCCATTATCAAAAGATAATTTCATTATCAAAAGATAAAACCATTAAAAAAATAACTCCATTATCACAATAAATCCATTTTTCTGTATTATTGTGTTAAATGTATTAATATCACAGATAGCATATACTCGCAATACTGACAACCAGATTATTCCCAGGAAAGAGGGGGCCTTCCATAAAAATGGCACGCAATTAAATAACCCCTTTCCTTGACAGAATTTCTAGACATTGTCGATAATGCTAAAATATCCTATCAAATGATATAAGTTACAGTGTCGTGACAAATAGTAAAATATATTATGCAGATGCTAATTAACAATTATTGAATCAAGATACTATGCAATTGCTACTTTATCAATTATTGAACCAATAATATAAAACACTGTGCAACATCGTGAGCTACTGTGGAATACCGTGTGCTACTGTGGAATAACGCGTTTTACTGTTCTTTTTATCACCGGGTATTTTAACAGTTATCGGTTAAAGTTTTGTCGCCAATTTCTATCACTTTCTATATCCGACAGTTAACCCGTTGTGGGGCCCACTATCATTGACAATATTGCCATTTCGGTGCCGTCGTACGGTACCGAATATAATATTCCCCGACAGAAAGAATATTTCCCGACAAAAAGAATATTCCCCGACATACTATTTATCAAATAATTTGCATATAACACCCTTAACTATCATTTATAACAATTAAGCACTTCACTATTTAGAAAGAAAAAAATCATAAAGAAAATAATAAATTTTTATTTCATAAATCCGGGGTCTTACAAAACTCCTAATCTAATTAGGGATTCATGAGAGAGTACTTGTGACGCCCCCAAATTCGAGTCTCAAATACCCAGATCTGGTTATCACGATCCAATACAAATATCCACCTCCAAACAACATACAATGACTAAATGCGGAGTATAATAAACATATATTGTTCATTCAAAAGGTGTTACTAGTCCCAAGATTTGATAACCTTAATACATAAAGCAAAACATACCATAAATATTAATTAAGGTTCAAATTACATCGATAGCAAATTAAACTAAGCATAAAACAAAGTCAGCTACTTGAAATCTATTACTTCATCTTTTCTTTACCCTTGCCCTTCCCTGAAGTCTCGGGTTTAACTACAATGAAAGTCATGATATAGCAAGGATGAGCAACTAGTTTACTCAGCAAGTTTAAATATAACAATAAAGGATATATCATGATAAACAGAATATAAAAAAGAATTCAACAATATGAATATCAGAAGCAAGAATAATAACTGCTTTTAGAATAAATGATAATCAACTAGACTTTGAACAATAAACTTCCAATGGAATCAATAGCTGATTGGCCCTTTGATTACTGGCTACAGAATATGTACTTGAGGGGATCAGCCTCGCATACACTATGTATATGCATAGCATTCAACTCTGTTGTTTGTATCTTATATTAGAACTCCCCTAAAATAAAAGGGGTGTTCACTTCAGTCTAAGAATCTATACCATCATTTGGCCTAGATAGCCTTTGTATAAAAATTTCATGCAATTGTCTGACCGAACAAGGGTTCAGACTCAATCTTAAACAGTTCATGAATTATAGAATTTTAAATAATGTACAAGTTCAAGACTGTACGAATTCAAGTGCACCAAGTGCGAGTATCAATAAAATTGATGTGGAATAATTGTAAAGTAATTAAACCACCTAAAACATGCTTGGAAATAAGGTTCAAACTTAAATAAATAACTTGTAATACAATAATATCCTGCTTGAATAAAATCTGAGTAGGGTTAAGGGACTTGCTCAATACAATATTAGTAAGTATAGGAAACTTGCATATCAATAACAACTTGCACATTGTGCGAATATCAATAAATATCATAGATGTGGAATAATTGTTAATAATTAATCCACTAGCATAGTTGAAATATAATAACTCTAGTTTGAGTTAGGAAACTTGTCTGTCTGCTCAGCTACAAATAATTCTAGCTTTAACTAATTGGCTTTGAAGGACCTAACATTGATAAAGTCGATCTATCAATTAGTATTGCGTAGTTGTACATCTATACGTTCATTAAGGAACTTATCTACCACATAGGGTAATCACATAATGCACATAACACAACATACTATCATTAGCCCCAATCAAACTTAGGATAATGATAGATTAAATTAGGAATAATTTTTCTAAGGGTTAAACACTTTTTAAGCCTTTAAACAATTGAGTTTACTTGTTTAATTAAGGAATTATTAAACACTTCATATTTAAATAGCTCATTTCTCATTTGATTACCATTTAATATTAATTAAATGGAAATCAATTAATTATCTTTAGTTATTATCTATATAATAACAAATTAGGTTTACTTAGTATTTAATTATTAATTAAATAATAAATAATCACATTATTAATCTTAATTGTCTTTAATTATTATTTAAGATTAAATAACAATCAATTATTTATTACCTTTGTTTATTATTTAATATTAAATAATAAATAATTAATTCTAACTTCATGAACTTAAACATGGTATCAATAAAGCATACAAGATCATTATATCTTATTACTTAGATTTAAAACTATATTTGTTAAGCATACTCTTAAAATAATATAGATCTAACAAGATAAAACCTAGATTTATAAATACTCTATTTCTTCCACAAACACCAAACAACAAGCATTAAAAATTCCAACACAATAGTGACTACTACTAATAAATGTTAGCCATTTAATATCAACAAGAAAACTAGGGTTTAAAAGAATGAAGATTCATACATAGATTTAATGGCTATTCTCCTCTTCTTTCCAAAGTATGTTGTGAAAGAGGACATGAATTAGGTAGAACTTCTTCACTAACTTGGTGACTCAAAATATTTTTGCTCTCAAATGCTCTCAACTCTCTTAGGAGATGAAAGAAATAAAATACAAGTGTTCTCTCTCAAATGACTAACCAAAGGAGGTATACTTACAATAATATTACATATAGGAAATGTAAGTATACATTTTACCATTATTAAGCTAGTGTGTAGACTTGATGTAGGGTGGCAATGTGACATTATAGGCTTAACCCATCAAATCCTATACATTTTATCATCATTAAACTAGTGTGTAGACATGATGTAAGAGTTAATAATATCCCTCATATCTTTGTTGTCCCTTGGATAAAAGGCTTACTAATTGAATAATAGCAAGAACCCTCTACCTTTTGTCATTATGGAGCTAGTGAGTAGCCTTGTGTCACTAGGGTGGCTAATTGACAATTTAGGACGCTACACCATCAAATCTAACACACAACCTCCAACTCAAGCTAGTTAATTAAATAAAATAAATTTTGAAAAACAACTTGCTCCCACTCTCTATCTCTCTCTCTCTCATTGTCGAAAATGCTAGGGGTTTGTCCCAAAAATATTGTCCCCAACATGCTACAATTAATCATTTAATGTTACACCTTTAAATTACCAAGTGGACTAGGTTTTGGACTACACATTAAATACACATTAGGCTTTAAAATTAAATGATTGGGCTAATAAAACTAAATCTATTTAATACAATACTGAATCATTTAATTTAACCCAATGATTGATTAATTAATTTTTCACACTATTAACTACTACATCCATGGTCAAATAAATGATTGGTCTTAGTTCATTAATTAAATAACTTAGTCACTTAGTAAATAAATTACTAAATTGACTATTAATATTATTATTCAATTTGACAATAATCTCATTAATAACTACTTTCATTAATTAACTCACACATTTTATTTACTAACTATATTCAATTTTCTTGAATATTTAATTTAGTAAATACTTTGCCAATTTTATGGATATAAAACCTTAGGGTTTGCTCACTAGTTTAAATATACTACTAGTGACTCCCGTAACACAAATTAGATCAATAAATCACATAGTCACATAATCCACCAATACACCCAAAGGTTTAAATAAGAACACAAAGCTAACTCATTAAAATTAAATTATATATTTAATTAATAATGACGTTTAAAATTCACCGGCATTACAGTACTTCTATTAATTAATTCTCAATCCCTATTAGGAATTAAATAATAGTAATAGTAATAATAATAATAAGACTTCTCTTATTAATTTATATTTAATATTTCCAAAATATTAAATAATAAATATTAAGCTATTTAATTTATTCTATCACCATAGATTAAATTAAATACACTTAACTTATTATTACAATTATACCATTTACTTCTTAAACAAATATTTTACTTTTGCGGTGTGACCCTTTAGGTTCTCCATATTAAACCGGTTGTGAATAAATCAATTAGAACAATTCTAATCTTATTTAAATAAATAAATTAAACTATTTAATTTATTTAATTAAATAATATTTATTCTACAATAAGGGTAAGCCCCCTTAGTGATCAACGACTTTCCAGATAATATAGATTTCTATATTAATCACAAAAAAACCTTTCAGTGAACAGTTACCATACAATTCAATTCTTCTACCATACAATGTCCTAATTAAATATAAGACATGGAATTACTATCAAGTCTTATTGTGACGCCCCCAAATTCGGGTCTCCAAATACCCGGATCCGGTCATCACGATCCAACATAAACATCCACCTATAACAACATATGGTATCTAAAATGCGGAATAAAATAAACATACGTTGTTCATTACAAGGGGTTACTAGTCCCAGAATATAACAACCTTAATACATTCATGAATCCATACCCTAAGTAACAAGCAGGGTTTAATATTACATTAACAATGATTAACTACACATAATGTTTAAGTCTGCTACATGAAGTTTATCACTTCATCTTTTCTTTCCCTTTGTTTTTCCCTGACGTCTCGGGTTTGGCTGCAATAAAATCATGATATAGCAAGAATGAGCAACGAGTTTGCTCAGCAAGTTTAAAATACAATAATAAGGATATATCATGATGAAAGGAATATAGAAAGGGATTTCAACAATAGCATTATCAGAAGCAATAACAATGAATGCTTTTAGAACAATTGATAGTCAAGTAGACTTTGAACAATAACTTCCAAAGGAGTCAATAGCTGGTTGACCCTCTGGTTACTGGCTACAGAATAACGTACTTGAGGGGATCAGCCTCGCGTACCCTATGTATATGCATAACATTTAATTCTGCTATTTGTACCTTATATACGGTACATGGGGTACTCCCCTATAATAAAGGGGTGTTCATACAGTCTAAGAATCCTTGCCAATGATTGGTTCGGAATAGCTTTTATAAATTCTTATATACGTGTCTGACCGAGACAAGGGTTCAGACTTAATCATGAATAGTTCGTGAATTTCAGAACTTAAATAATTATACGAATTCAAATGCACAAGTGCGAATGCCAATGAATACATAGATGTGGAATAATTTTAAAAGTAATTAGACCACTTAAGGCATGCTTGGAGATAAGATTCAAGCTTAAAGAATAACTTGCAATATATACCTTTTGCACAAATTAAAAATAATGCATAAGGTTTAGAAATTTGCTCAATGTAAAAGTTGAGAAAGGAAGGACTTTCATTCAATATACTGAAAGAATGGAATTAGGGAACTTGCCTGTTTGCTCAGCTACAATTAAATCCTAGCTTTAATTAATTGATCTTGAGTGACCTATCATTGGATAAAGTCGACTTATCAATTAATGTGGCATTGTTATATAATGGCACACCTCACTATACCATTTATCTAACAGGTAGTACTTCACCATCTACATTTAATTACTATTTAACATTAGTTAAACAGAATTTAATTTAATGGCCTCTAGCTATTATTTAAAAATAGCTAATAGTTAATCATGGTTACCTATTACTTAATTACTATTTACCCTTAAGAGTAATTATTATTCTTGTTTCTTATTCAACTTTAATAAGATGTAGTAATTCTACACATTCACTTAATTATCATTTACTATTAATTACATAATCATTAGGTATTTATTATCTTTATTTATTAAGAGCCGAAAATAAATAATTAACTTATTAATCTCACTCGTACTTAATCATTATTTCATTAATGATTAAGTAATTGTTATCCCTATTAACTTATTTATACCTAATTTATTATCAATATCAATTAGATAATAATTAGATATTTGTTACCTTTATTTAATGTTAAAACAATAAATAAATTATCAAATACTTATTGTCTTTATTTACACTTTATTATTATTAATAATAATTAAATATTAATTACCTTTATTTATTATTTATTGCTAAATAATAAATAATTATTTTGTTAACTTATTCATACTTAATTATTATCCAATATTAATTGAATAACAATTAAATATTTAGTATCTTTATTTATTATTTTTTTGATAAATAATAAATAATTTATTTCATTGAATTTTACTTATACTTAATTATTATTTAAGATTAAATAATAATTAAATATTTATTACCTTTATTTATTATTTATTGATAAATAATAAATAATTATTTGTTAACCTTGTTCATACTTAATTATCATTTAATATTAATTAAATAATAATTAAATATTTATTATCTTTATTTATTATTAAAGGGTAAATATTAAATTATTAACTTTATTTATACTTAATTAGTATTTAAAATAATAATTAATTATTTATTATCTTTATTTATTATTTAAATAATAAATAATTACTTTATTAATTTCATTCATATTTAATTATTTTATTATTAATAATTAAATATTTATTTAGATTATTCATTAATAACTAACTAATAATTAGATAGCCATTATCTAATTTATTAGTTATTAATAAACAAGTAATAAATAATTATTATGGACTTACTGTTAGCAATTTGCCCCAATAAGCCCCTACCCAACAGTTGGGTTCGATTGCCAAATACCCATACTAGCACGTTAGTTTTCCCACAGTTGGGACTCATACACAAGCTGCAAACCAACAACAATATGCATCCCATACTGATTTCAAGGTTTGTAACCAGCCCAAACGTTTTCACATTAAAGAAAAGAGAAAGAGAAAAGCCAACATTCGGTTTTATCATTCATGTGGCTGACAGAACAAATCGATACCCAAAAAGGAGAACAAAGATTTAATTAGGCATTACAGCAACATATACTGGGTAGTCTTAAAATTCGACTGTTAGAACCTTTAGGTTCAACAACACCAGATTCCCCAACAACGCAATACAAGAATAATTAACCCAATACAATTACTACCACCAATCGGTCGTGCTCGGTCGCCCACCTTGAAACTTGCTTAGCCCACTGGTCGATGCACGCGATCACTGTCGCCTCCCTCTCTTCTCTCGTCTCTGATCAATTGGAGGCTCGGTTGACTGATTGAGGGGTTAGGGATTTTCTGAGATGAAAGATTTGGTTCCTTTGGCTCGGTTCTCTCTCAAATAAATCCACCGATTGAATTTGATTTCCCCAAATTTCTTACCGGTTGTCCACCCGGATACAAGCTGGCTAAAAGAAAAGAAACGGGTTCGGTTTGGCTGAAATGGTTTTGGGCTCAACCCAATAGGGTTGGGCCGGTTGGTTTAGATCAAAGAGGCGGCCTAATAAGAAAAGGAAAAAGGATTTGGGCTTAAATTAGAATTAAATAAGAACAACGGCCAATCCAAATGAAGAAAATCGACCCAATTTAGATTAACCCCTTGTATTACTAATATTTTAAGTCAAATAACTAAACCAATTAATTATTTATTTAAAATATTTATTTTACCCATAATTCTTTATTTGAATTATTAAATCCGATAATGATAAATTATTTATTTAAATTCCCCAATTTTTATTGCCCATCAAATGCTTGGATTAACTCACTAATTTATTCAACCTATTAGTGAGCCCCTTTAAGGCAAAGAAAATTACTGGACCATGTATTTATATACTTAATTAGTAATACGTATATGGATCTGATTAAATTTCGAAAAAATTATAAAAATGAATTCCATATATCAAGATAATTTAATACAATGTTTGAAAAATTTACTGGACATTACATCCTCTCCCCCTTATAAAAATTCCGTCCTCGGAATTTCAATTTAAGGTTACTCGAATAACTGGGGGTAATTCGCTTTCATCTTCTCTTCAAGTTCCCATGTAGCTTCTTCCACCGCGTGGTTTCTCCAGAGAACTTTAACAGAATGAATGGTTTTATTCCTCAGTGTCTGCTCCTTCCTATCAAGTATTTGGACAGGAATTTCCTCGTACGATAAGTCCCTTTCGACTTGAATTGGTTCATAGGAAATGACATGCTTGTAGTCTGGCTTATACGGACGCAACACTGATACATGAAACACGTTGTGAATGTGCTCAAGTTCAGGAGGTAAAGCTACCTCGTACGCCACTTCGCCGATCCGCCTTAAAATTTCGAACGGTCCTATGAACCTAGGGCTCAATTTACCCTTCTTCCCAAAACGGATCTTCCCTTTCCAGGGTGATACCTTCAGAAACACAAAGCTACCAACTTCAAAATCTCGTTTCTGACGATGTAAGTCGGCATACTTCTTCTGGCGATCCTGGGCTGCCACTAACCGCTGTCTTATTACTTTAATGATCTCCACGGTTTGTTGTACCAATTCTGGTCCCAACAATCTCCGTTCACCAACTTCATCCCAACACAACGGCGTTCGACACTTCCTCCCATATAGCGCTTCGTACGGTGGCATACCAATGCTAGCGTGATAACTGTTGTTGTAAGCGAACTCTACTAATGGCAAGTGATCGTCCCAACTGCCACTTATGTCCATCACAACTGCCCGGAGCATATCTTCTAGAGTCTGAATTGTTCGCTCACTCTGATCATCCGTCTGAGGATGATATGTCGTACTCATTCTTAACTGTGTTCCCAGTCTCTCCTGTAGGCTTTTCCAAAAATTTGACGTGAAGCGCGGATCCCTATCAGATACAATAGATACCGGCACTCCATGTCGTGATACTATTTCCTTCACGTAAAGTTTCGCCAACTGCTCCAATTTGTACCTGATCTTGATCGGTAGAAAGTGGGCAGACTTGGTCAAACGATCTACGATCACCCAGATGGCGTCTAGACCCTTTTGTGTTGTCGGGAGTCCTACCACAAAATCCATAGTAATGTGCTCCCACTTCCACTCGGGAATCTCTAAGGGTTGCAACAATCCGCTCGGCCGTTGGTGCTCTGCCTTGATCCTTTGACAAGTTAGACATCGGCTGACGAATTCTGCAACTTCCCCTTTCAAATGCGGCCACCAATAATGTTGACGAAGATCTTGATACATCTTGGTGCTACCCGGATGTACCAAAAATCTCGTATTATGGGCCTCCTGCAAAATCTCTTCCCTTAAGTCTGGTACGTAGGGTATCCCTATCCGGCGGCAGTCCCGAAAGTTCATCGGGAAAGACATCAGTGAATTCTCTCACGATTGGTATTTGACCCATATCATCCCCGACCTGACGAGTATCGACCACATGGGCTAAATAACACTCACAACCTTTCTTCAGTAATCTCCTTGTTTGCATCATAGTAAGACAACAAGATGGTTTTGGTGACTTGCTGCCACAGAATACCACCTTCGACTTATTAGAAGTCTTTAGGTGTACACATTTCTTCTTACAATCAATGACTGCTCCATGAATTGATAGCCAATCCATTCCCAGGATTACGTCAAACTCTCCCAGTCGAATTGGTATCAAATCCACATTGAGCTTAAATCCTCGCAATTCAGCACAACAATTCCTATGAATGCATTCTACGGGGATAATTTCCTTGTTTGCTACTTCTACGTTCATAGGGTGTTCTAACTTTTCACAAGGTACATTTAACTGACTAGCAAATTCTTTGGAAACAAAAGAGCAAGTAGCACCCGAATCAAATAGCACATATGCATTTATATCATTGATTGGGATGATACCTAACACCACGTCTTTGGATTCCATGGCATCCTGCACAGTCATGTTGAACGTGCGGGCTGTTGGCCTGTTGGCTTGACTGGATGGTGGCTCGTAGTTTAACCGGTTGCTGTTTCTACTGTTGTCGTTGTTTCGGTTGCCACTCCCGGCGTCGCTTTTCCTCTTCGGACAGTCCTTGATCTGGTGGTCAGGAGATCCACAGGAGAAATAACCTCCTTTCGGCTTATTAGGGCACTGTGGGGCCATGTGCCCAGGTTGTCCACAACGGTAACACACGCTCTTCCCCTTCATGCATTCCCCCGTGTGGTTCTTGCCACAGTTGTTGCATCTGCCTGGCTTCTTCACCTCCCCTCCAGATTTATTTCCCCCAGAGGACTGACTCTCGACCCATTTCTGTTTGTTGGGATTACTGCCCCCGCTGCTTCCTGCCTTCGGGCCCTCATGTCCCTTCTTCTTCTCTTGATTGTATTTTGCCAGGGCCTCACTGCCACCCTATGCAATGATCGCCCTCTCCAACAATTCTGCAAATGTCTTGATTTTCAATACCGCAACAGAACGGTATAACCATGGTTTCAATCCTTGCTCAAACCTACGAGCTTTCCTTTCCTCTGTGTTGACTTGGTGAGTTGCAAACCGTGCCAACTCATTAAACTTAGCTGCGTACTCCGCCACAGACATGTTCCCTTGTTTTAGTTCCAGGAACTTGATCTCCATCTCTTGCTTCATGCTCTCTAGAAAGTAATTTTCCAAGAACATTTCCTTAAAACGATCCCAAGCGACAGTGCCTTCTTCCACTCGGCCTCTGTTGGCCTTCCACCAGTAGTTTGCCTCGCCTTTTAACATGAAGGTAGCAAAACTTGTTTTCTGTTCCTCTGCCACCCGTGCTACCTCGAAGACCTTTTCTATCTCCTCGATCCAAGTCTGCGCCTCGATGGGGTTAAGAGTTCCTTTGAACTCGGGTGGTCCAACCAATTTGAAGTCTTTAAAATTTGCCAGATGATGCGCTTGCTCGGCTGCTTCTTGGGCCCCTCCAGGTGGTGGTCTTGATTGCATGGCCTCTGCCAGCATTTCCGCAAACATTCTCATCGGGTTGGATTGATTTCCAACTTCGCTTTCTGATTCCTCAACCTGTCGGTTTCGTGGTCGTCCTCTTGGCGGCATGTTTGGATAAGGAAAATCCGCTGACTTTTACCTATAGTTTTATATTTTACACAATGTCATTAAAATAAGCAATCAAAGGTAAAATATCTATCAACACATTTGATTTAAGTGAAACATCTGCATTTATATTCATATACCACTGTTTCGTTACAAGACTAAACCTGTGGCATACTTCTATAAATGCGCCACTGTGTGCCTATCCATCAATAATCTTTCCCCTAAGACAAAAGTGGGGAATCCTAACCTTCCATCCCTCAAAACACAAAAGTTGGGGTTTAACTGCTACCCCAAGTCTAAATACAATATAAAGTTTCACAAATCAAACATGAATACGTCCCTAATATAACAAAAGGTGGGACTGACTGAACTAAAGATAAAGTAACCATCATATCCAGTCACTGCATGTCGTGACGGATCCGAGCCTGCTGACCAGAGAATGCTCCATCCCCTACCCTGTGATGTACAGAGCGACTAGACTCCCCTACCTCAGTCCGGGGTCTCCTGTAGGCTGCATCTAGAGCATGTCCTAGGGTCTCAATCCTCACCGCTCTAGCCTCTAACCGGTCCTCCAATAGGTCAACTCTACTCGCTGCTCTGACCCAGGCGTCCCTCACTCGGACATTCTCCGCAACCTCTAGCCTAATCTCGAACCTCATGGCCTCCTGCTTGGCCTTCAGGTGGGCGATCTGCAGATCCCTCTGCTCCAGCCTCTCTCTCAACTCAGCATTTCGGGCCACTAGCTGATGTAGCAGTGGTCCGATCTGCTGCACTGAGGACTCGTAGCCCTGTAGCTGTGACTTCGCCACTCCCAAGTCGTGCTCAAGCTGATAGGCCAGATCTCTATACTGGTCCTCTCGGATCTGGTGGGTCTGATTCTGCTCCTCCAGATGAGCTATCCGATCCTCCAGCTCCTCGGTCCTGCTGGTCAGTCCCTCAATAATATCGTCGGTAGTGGACCCCATGCCATCCACATAAGCAGGTGGCTCCTCTCCCTCGGTCTCGGGGTCCTCCTCCTCAGCATCAGGGTCCTGACTACCGGACCTCATCACCCTACCTACCACTGGCTCTGGTAGCTCCCTCTGGTAGTCCTCCTTCGGCTCGGACTCCTCTAGCGGTACCCCTGGGGCAGTAGGAGCATACCCCACCAACTGCTCAGCAACTACTGGGATATCTATGAATACCTCATCCTCCTGGGTCCCACTAGTCCCTGCCCTGTCACCCATCCTACAATCACACCGAAAATCAACATTAGTACAGCAATAAAATATATTCATTGAAGAAATGAAGTTATATTTCATTGGATACTACTCGACTCGATGAATTCCCCAATTCATCAAAACCACATAATTAAATCTCCTCGATTTATCTCCTAACACTCAATACGAGTTTACTATGAAGGTTATAACCTAGGTTTCGCGATCCTAAAATTTATAACTTACAGCTCTGATACCAACCTGTGACGCCCCCAAATTCGGGTCTCCAAATACCCGGATCCGGTCATCACGATCCAACATAAACATCCACCTATAACAACATATGGTATCTAAAATGCGGAATAAAATAAACATACTTTGTTCATTACAAGGGGTTACTAGTCCCAGAATACAACAACCTTAATACATTCATGAATCCATACCCTAAGTAACAAGCAGGGTTTAATATTACATTAACAATGATTAACTGCACATAATGTTTAAGTCTGCTACATGAAGTTTATCACTTCATCTTTTCTTTCCCTTTGTTTTTCCCTGACATCTCAGGTTTGGCTGCAATAAAATCATGATATAGCAAGAATGAGCAACGAGTTTGCTCAGCAAGTTTAAAATACAATAATAAGGATATATCATGATGAAAGGAATATAGAAAGGGATTTCAACAATAGCATTATCAGAAGCAATAACAATGAATGCTTTTAGAACAATTGATAGTCAAGTAGACTTTGAACAATAACTTCCAAAGAAGTCAATAGCTGGTTGACCCTCTGGTTACTGGCTACAGAATAACGTACTTGAGGGGATCAGCCTCGCGTACCCTATGTATATGCATAACATTTAATTCTGCTATTTGTACCTTATATACGCTACATGGGGTACTCCCCTATAATAAAGGGGTGTTCATACAGTCTAAGAATCCTTGCCAATGATTGGTTCGGAATAGCTTTTATAAATTCTTATATACGTGTCTGACCGAGACAAGGGTTCAGACCTAATCATGAATAGTTCGTGAATTTCAGAACTTAAATAATTATACGAATTCAAATGCACAAGTGCGAATGCCAATGAATACATAGATGTGGAATAATTTTAAAAGTAATTAGACCACTTAAGGCATGCTTGGAGATAAGATTCAAGCTTAAAGAATAACTTGCAATATATACCTTTTGCACAAATTAAAAATAATGCATAAGGTTTAGAAATTTGCTCAATGTAAAAGTTGAGAAAGGAAGGACTTTCATTCAATATACTGAAAGAATGGAATTAGGGAACTTGCCTGTTTGCTCAGCTACAATTAAATCCTAGCTTTAATTAATTGATCTTGAGTGACCTATCATTGGATAAAGTCGACTTATCAATTAATGTGGCATTGTTATATAATGGCACACCTCACTATACCATTTATCTAACAGGTAGTACTTCACCATCTACATTTAATTACTATTTAACATTAGTTAAACAGAATTTAATTTAATGGCCTCTAGCTATTATTTAAAAATAGCTAATAGTTAATCATGGTTACCTATTACTTAATTATTATTTACCCTTAAGAGTAATTGAGTAATTATTATTCTTGTTTCTTATTCAACTTTAATAAGATGTAGTAATTCTACACATTCACTTAATTATCATTTACTATTAATTACACAATCATTAGGTATTTATTATCTTTATTTATTAAGAGCCGAAAATAAATAATTAACTTATTAATCTCACTCGTACTTAATAATTATTTCATTAATGATTAAGTAATTGTTATCCCTATTAACTTATTTATACCTAATTTATTATCAATATCAATTAGATAATAATTAGATATTTGTTACCTTTATTTAATGTTAAACAATAAATAAATTATCAAATACTTATTGTCTTTATTTACAACTTTATTATTATTAATAATAATTAAATATTCATTACCTTTATTTATTATTTATTGCTAAATAATAAATAATTATTTTGTTAACTTATTCATACTTAATTATTATCCAATATTAATTGAATAACAATTAAATATTTAGTATCTTTATTTATTATTTTTTGATAAATAATAAATAATTTATTTCATTGAATTTTACTTATACTTAATTATTATTTAAGATTAAATAATAATTAAATATTTATTACCTTTATTTATTATTTATTGATAAATAATAAATAAATATTTGTTAACCTTGTTCATACTTAATTATCATTTAATATTAATTAAATAATAATTAAATATTTATTATCTTTATTTATTATTCAAGGGTAAATATTAAATTATTAACTTTATTTATACTTAATTAGTATTTAAAATAATAATTAATTATTTATTATCTTTATTTATTATTTAAATAATAAATAATTACTTTATTAATTTCATTCATATTTAATTATTTTATTATTAATAATTAAATATTTATTTAGATTATTCATTAATAACTAACTAATAATTAGATAGCCATTATCTAATTTATTAGTTATTAATAAACAAGTAATAAATAATTATTATGGACTTACTGTTAGCAATTTGCCCCAATAAGCCCCTACCCAACAGTTGGGTTCGATTGCCAAATACCCATACTAGCACGTTAGTTTTCCCACAGTTGGGACTCATACACAAGCTGCAAACCAACAACAATATGCATCCCATACTGATTTCAAGGTTTGTAACCAGCCCAAACGTTTTCACATTAAAGAAAAGAGACAGAGAAAAGCCAACATTCGGTTTTATCATTCATGTGGCTGACAGAACAAATCGATACCCAAAAAGGAGAACAAAGATTTAATTAGGCATTACAGCAACATATACTGGGTAGTCTTAAAATTCGACTGTTAGAACCTTTAGGTTCAACAACACCAGATTCCCCAACAACGCAATACAAGAATAATTAACCCAATACAATTACTACCACCAAACCAGGTTTCTAATTCAACAATACAACCAACAAAGCCTAAATGCAGAATTGTAAACTCAAACAAAAACCTAATACCATATATATATAGCACAACCACACAGTCGGCAATACCAACCTAATCACAGAAAAATTCTTAAAGAAACCAACCCACAAAATTGGCAGCACCAATCTAAGTACAGAAGAAGAACTAAAGCAACCCATAACAAAAAAAAAATTTATACAAACCCTAACATAGAAAACTATCACAGTAGCTCGACACTCTGTGGTTATACCTCAAGGTGGTGCGAACGGCGGCCCTTCTTCTTCGTCCAAAGTAATTGACGAAACCAGACATCCACAGCTAGCCCCTGCCTCCTTCCTCCTCTGAAATTTCCTCTCTCTCTAATTTGGAACCCTAAACTTCTAATTGGGAACTCACAACCAAGAAAAAATTGCCAGTCTTGGGGGTTTAATTTATAGGCAAAATTTTACCCAAATATTGGGCAATACCCTACCTGGCCAAGTTATTAACCGACGGTAGGGAGAGAGGAGCTGTCGACCGTTTCACATCAAACCAGCTGCGCTTTGCCGTCAGTAACTCGAGTCACGTAGCCCCGCCGGTCAAATCGCCGAACGTCCAAATCCCTTGGTCCAATCGGTCGTGCTCGGTCGCCCACCTTGAAACTTGCTTAGCCCACTGGTCGTTGCACGCGATCACCGTCGCCTCCCTCTCTTCTCTCATCTCTGATCAATTGGAGGCTCGGTTGACTGATTGAGGGGTTAGGGATTTTCTGAGATGAAAGATTTGGTTCCTTTGGCTCGGTTCTCTCTCAAATAAATCCACCGATTGAATTTGATTTCCCCAAATTTCTTACCGGTTGTCCACCCGGATACAAGCCGGCTAAAAGAATAAAGAAACGGGTTTCGGTTTGGCTGAAATGGTTTTGGGCTCAACCCAATAGGGTTGGGCCGGTTGGTTTAGATCAAAGAGGCGGCCCAATAAGAAAAGGAAAAAGGATTTGGGCTTAAATTAGAATTAAAATAAGAACAACGGCCAATCCCAAATGAAGAAAATCGACCAAATTTAGATTAACCCCTTGTATTACTAATATTTTAAGTCAAATAACTAAACCAATTAATTATTTATTTAAAATATTTATTTTACCCATAATTCTTTATTTGAATTATTAAATCCGATAATGATAAATTATTTATTTAAATTCCCCAATTTTTATTGCCCATCAAATGCTTGGATTAACTCACTAATTTCATTCAACCTATTAGTGAGCCCCTTTAAAGGCAAAGAAAAATTACTGGAACCATGTATTTATATACTTAATTAGTAATACTTATATGGATCTGATTAAATTTTGAAAAAATTATAAAAATGAATTCCATATATCAAGATAATTTAATACAATGTTTGAAAAATTTACTGGACATTACACTTATTTTATTTAATTATATGTATTTCGATTCCCAAATGCCACAAACCCTAAATAATGTAAATTAGAAACTCATTTCTAATTTCATTCTGCCTTGGCCAAGGACTACTGAGTTATCATTTATCGAATCACATAGGACAATCACGTCTTTTACTAGACGTGGTTGATTCTTTGTTGATTATTCACCTATCTCCATGTACAACTTATTATACCCAATCATACCCTTTGATATACCCTAAAGGTTTTAAAGGACATGTCAAAGTATAACTCATCATAAACAAGATACTATGATGATCTCATGTCCAAGGATCACTTGTACTACTATCACTAGAGGAATTCCTATTGATAGGCGAGTAAAACTCCATTAGGTATTCCTTAGCGAGCCACGTTCAGTGAGCTTATTCTCCAATAAGCACCTACATACTTGCTTTAGTGTCTCCACGCAAATGATTATGAGATCAACCATCCTCTTCCTAAGAGCAAACAACGTATGTACTAATCTATCCTGATTCACTAATCCCCTTTTTAGTAATCCAATGATTTGGAACGATTTTAGTTTTAAGCTTTCTAAGAATTTAGATCTCATCAGTATGATCATCATGATTCTAAAAGCATTGCTTGAAATTATAGGTTTATCACATATTAAATAACAGCACCATGTAGATAAAGTAAAATGCCTTTAATACTTTTATTAATAACCGAATAAGATTACAAAGTATATGCTACATTATATCAAATATGATTGTCTTGTGTGCATACTACTTTCAGAAATTGCATGGCCTACATTAAAGCTTGGTGAATATATATTAAGCTTGGGGAATATATGCTTGTCCCAATTACCGAGACCAGCCCGCATGCTTTAACTTGCAAAACTAATTAGCAATTCAATTGTCGTGTAAGTAGCTTAAGTTGGTTTGTATGGTCGTAAGATCGACACGTGAAACATATTATGAACGTGTTCTAATTATGGAGATAACGCTACTTCATAGGCTGCTTCTCTTATTCTTCTTAAAATCTCAAAATGTCCTATGAAACGGGGACTCAACTTCCCTTTCCTGCCAAATCGTATCTTCCCTTTCAACGGTGATACTTTCAGAAATACGTGCGACCCGACTTCAAATTCTCTCTTTTGTCTATGCTAATCCGCATACTTTTTCTGCCGATACTGAGCCGTTCTGAGTCGTGTACATATTAACTTTACAATTTCTGCAGTCTGCTGTACAAATCCTGGTCCTAGCAAGCGACGCTCTCCTACTTCATCCCAGCACAGTGGTGTTCTGCACTTTCTTCCATACAATGCTTCGCAAGGTGGCATACCTATACTAGCATGGTAACTGTTGTTGTAAGCAAATTCTACGAGAGGTAAGTGATCATCCCAATTTCCCTTGAAGTTCATCACACAAGCTCTTAATATGTCTTCTAAAGTCTATATTGTTCTTTCACTCTATCCGTCTATTTGAGGATGGTAAGTCATACTCAACCTCAACTGCGTTTGTAATATTCCGAACCCTAATAAGATCTGTATATGTAAATTATGTGTTTAATAAATGAAATTTCATGATCTGACTTTGTATTATGTGATTGTGTATTTTATTAAACAATTAGGTCAAATAAAAATTTTTTCACCAAGCAGCTGTGTCGTGCTTAATCGGACGAAATGATTTGTCGTGCTTTTGGCGAATTCACCAAGAAGCGTCTCAGCAAATTATTTTTGTAAGCTGTTGTGTCATACTTGGTAATGACGAAGTGCTTTGTCATGCTTCGGAGTTAATATAATATAATATTAACTGATAAAAATCAAAAATAAATTAATTAGGGTTAGGATAATAAACTGAAATAGAAACCCTAATTTGAAAACCCTAGTTGATAATATTTATTCGAATTGTCTAATCGAAACCCTAATTATTGTACAAGAATCTTAATTGATATAATTAGATTTTAAATAATGAATCATAATATTAATTATGAATTATGAAGATTAAACTAAACCCTAAACGAAAGATTAAAACCATAATTGTAGGATTGAAAACCCTAAACCCTAATTTAAAACCCTAAAACCCTAATTTGGTTTAATAACACTAAATTATGAAATGTAAACACTTAATTATGATATATAACCCTAATTAAGGTATTACTAAAACCTAAATTAAACATCATAAACATGATTAGTAAAAATCTAGGTTTAATTAGTAAGTAAATAAATTAAAAATCAAAAATTTTCAACCAATCAAAAGAAGATAGAATATCAAAATCAGATATTTATAAATATCTAGCTCAAGTAGGTGAACAAGATCAGGCTTGAGCAGCACAAGTAACCTAGGTTAGATATTTTGAGGGCAAAAAATGGAAAATAAAGCTTAGGAAACCCTAATTTCAAGTTGCTATAAATAAGAATGAGAGGCTGACCATTAGACCTACGAAAATTTTGAAACCTAAAACACTTATAATCAAAGCCTAAACAAGCCTCTGCAATCACAAGATCAGTAGCAAAGATTCAGAGATCAAAAAATTTGAAGAAAAAGGTGCATAAACCCTAATTTGTTGCTAGATCTTTAAGTTGGAATTTGATGTTATGTTTTTAGTGTTTAGGAATACTTGTTAACATATAATTAAGTGATCTGGGCGGTTAAAACACGTTTACATAACATCTAGATATGAAAATCAAGCCAAAATAGCAAACTGTTCTTGGCAGTCAAGAACAGTCTGACAAGCTACTTTGTCAGAGCTTTTGATCAGCTTAAAATGTTTGTTTGATGTGTTTTAAAGCATGAATCAGTAGTATGCCATGTTAGCTTTAAGATCCAATTGGTAGAATGGTTAAATTATCTCTAGGATGGAAGTTATAGGTGGTCAAAAGGCGTTTGACCGACCATGGGGGACTGAATTTCTGGGAAACCCAGAAATCATATGAATGTTGACAGTTTGATGTCAGACTTTTGATCAACCCAGATCTTGCCTAGATGATATTTAATATGTTGTTTCTTGATATAGATATGTTATTTGGTATGTAAACTACAATCTTGAAGCATCAAAACACATTTATCAAACATAGAATCAAAGTTATTCATGGTCAAACCACGTTGACTGACCATGACTGACTGAGTTTCTGGTAACCCATAAACTCAAGAACAGTTTGAATGGCTAGTTTGACCATCAAATTTAAAGCATTATATGATATAATTTGAAGTGAAATTTGATATGTCGTTATACTTTGCCATACTAGGTTTAACAACAAACAAAAATCAAACACAAACATCAAACCAGCTGAGATTAATTTGAGGTCAAAAGTCCCAACTAGACATTGACCAACGGTTCATCATTGAAGAACACCTTTAGCGACGAAATGCATGTGAAAACCCAGAAAACTAAAACCTTATGCAGACTGTCGCTATAGGTCTTTTGCGACGAATTTTTAATAAAAATTAAATAAAAATTAATTAAATAAATTATAAAATAATAAATAAATATTAAATAATTATAAATAATAATTCGAAAATTCATTTTTTTAATTATAAAAATTTATTTTTAATATTTTTATATATTTCTGAATTATTATTTAATTTAATTAAATTATAATTATAATTATAATAAATCATTTTAATAATTACATTAATTATTTAAAAAATGATATTAAATTATTTAATAATTATATTAATTATTTAAAAATGATATTAAGGTAAATAAAATTATTATATATAATAATTTAAATAAAAATATTAAATATTTATAATATTATTAAATGATAAATAAATCATTTAAATAATATATTTAAGTATTTAAAAATTTCTTTTAAATGATAATTAAATCATTTAAATATTAAATTAAGTTTTAAAAATTATTATAAGTAATAATTAAATTATTATAATGATAAAATATATTCTAAAAAAAATATTATTAATGATAAAATAAATCATTTAAATAATATTTTAGCTTTCTAAAAATATTTATAAATGATAAATAAATTATTTAAATAATATTTTAGGTATCTAAAAATATTCTAAATGATAAATAAATTATTTAAATAACATATAAAATATTTTAAAATTATTCTAAATGATAATTAAATCATTTAAAAATATTCCTAAGCTTGTAAAATTATTTAAAAATACTTCCAAGCTTCTGAAAATTATTTAAAAATAATACCAAGCTTTTAAAAATGTTATAAATAATAAATAAATTATTTATACTAATTAATTAAGCTTCCAAATGAAGTTTTATCGAACAACCTATGTGTTTTATTATTAATTAAGGGCTGCGACCGAGATACCGAATCAATGTCGAACCTTAATGAAACTTGTCTAGATTAGCGTAATACATGTTTATATAAGTGCTAAAGCTTATTATTGGTATACGTAGACTACGTACGTTGACCAACTGTCTTAAATTAAAACGAACTACGCTAAGACAAGTGTCCTAACTTTTCTCAACTTATATTAAGCAATTCATTTATGTCTTGCTATCAATTATTGTGAAGTTATTGCTACTTGTTCAGCATAACTTAAGAAATGAAATCATTTATTGATTGTTTGAGCTTAAATTTATTGTGTCAAGCCAAATTATTTTGGTATGACATCTATACTGAGTAAAAGGGACACCGTGGATGGAAGGTGATCCGACAAACCTTCAAATAAGATTTAATTTGGCAATTAAATGGATTGACCGAAAATTGGCAATTAACTTAAATTGACCAAAAATATGGTAGGATGATATGCATACTCCTAGGATATTGGTGAGGCTGATCACCTACTAGATATCCGAACTCAAAGAGGTTCTAAGTCATTGAAGACTGACAGAACAAATTGAAATATATGGTTCTGGTGCAGAACCCTCAGTTATATACATCATCTGACATCTTTCAAATCAAACACACTATGTTTACATTTTCAAATGAACTTGCTGAGCATTTGTAGCTCATTCTTGCGCATATCTTCTTTTGCACCTTTAAATGATATCCCTGGTACTTCTAGGACAGATAAAGGGAAGGGACACGTTTACTAGTTTTATTAACTGCTTTTGAATAATCTAAGTCTTTTAAAGGCTTTTGTTGTAATAACTTAGTACTGAGAACAATGTAATCGAACCAAATGATATGTAATATATTATGATCCTTTATTTCATCGATTGCGTTATACTCTGATCTTTATTTCATTTAACATAGTTGTACTAAGTTAGATACAGTATTTATACGAACTATACATCTGAATGAGGGTATTTAAATAATGTTGAAAGTCCTATAAGCTCTAGGGTTACACTTAATGAGCGCCGGTAAGGTGCCATCCTTACCAGAATGCGCCCCTCAGTTCTATGGACAATCTTATCATTAATACTGTGAATGTCAGATAGATAGGGAATATAAAATATGAAAGAGGTATTCATCTAGATATGAATTCTATACATCCAAGTGAGGGTATCCAAACACAGAACAATGTTCTGGCCGGAACTAGTACCTATTATGGGATACTATGAACCTTGGATAGATAGAAGTCATATTTTATTGAATATTTATAGTTGTATAGTTTCACGTGAGCACCAGATCTCCTACAGGGGAGTGTAGAGATTTGGGGGCGTCACAGGTTGGTATGAGAGCTGTAGATTATAGCTCTAAGGTAGTTAGAAAATACCTTAGGATATAGTCTTTGAGTCCGTAAAATACTTAATCATACATAAAATAATCTTAAAAACTTTATCTTATGTGTAAATTTGTTTCCCCATAAATACTAAACAAATTAAAATTCTTTTGTAGGATGGCAAGAGTAGATCAACACATGGTAGGATGGTTATTAGACAATGAGCCCGATGAGGTGCCTGAGTATGAGCCGGCTACCCCTGAGCTAGATTTAGAAGAGGAGGATCCAGAGGAGGAAGAACTCCTACATGACTAAGAAATATTAGAGGTTGAGGATGCTAATTACCCTATAGATGGACAGCTGATAGATCCAGAACTTGATGAAGTAATTAGAGCAGGGCAGATGATGCGTGTCGACAAACACGAAGAGATAGTTATTGGATTAGTTCAGCAGTCAACGAAAGAGTTAGAGGCTGCTAACTCTTGGACAAGCATCACTGCAGGTTTACTGGAGAGTGAGAGAGATACGATTCGTCGTCTGAGGACCCTTCTTCAGAACACCCAGAAGGAGAAACATGATGCACAAATGCAGGTGTACAGAGCTGACAAGAAGTGTAGGACTGCATTTGAGGGCCTAGAACGAAGGGTGTTTAGGTATCCTGTGGAGGAGGAGAAGGATGATTATATGATCGATAGAGCGGTAGTTGGTCATATGATACGTGATGCTTATAAGGGAGTACGTGATTGATTAGATTAGTATAGTACTTAGTTTACGTTTCGTAGTTTGTAATATACAAATTTTGAGGTTGTAAAATAGTGAGTTCTTTGTACTAACTAGTGGTAGTATAAACCACTAGTCGAATATGTACTTGTTTTGCATGTTATATACAAATTGCGTTTGTACAATCAAAGTGTTAGTTCTATGTATAACATATCCTTGTATTTATACATGTTTTCCTTTATTTTAGAGTCATGGCATCAGGAAGGAGAACCCGAACTAGAAATGAGTCTATCGAAACAAACCCCACACAACAATTGGTAGATATACTCTTAGGAGCTCTAGAAAATCATCCACCACATCAACCTACTACAGTTAATCCACAGAGAACTATGTTCAAAGACTTTAAACTGGTAGGACCGCCTGAATTTAAGGGAATCGCAAAACCTATTGAGGCACAAACTTGGGTTACCGAAATAGAGAAGGTTTTTGTGGTAACTAAATGTCTGGCGAAGATCAAAAGACGGTATTTGCCACTTTTTTCCTCAAAGGTGAGGCGAACCATTAGTGGGAAAATACTAAAATTCGTGCGGGTGAAGGTATAATTCCTTGGACTATATTTAAGGAACTATTTTTCGAAAATTACTTTCCCCAATCGATGCAGGATCGTATGGAGGTATGATTCCTAGAATTGAAACAAGGGGAGCTTACTATATCCCAGTATATGGCTAAGTTCAATGAATTAGCTAGGTTTGCCCCACATCAGGTCAATACGGGGGTAAGGAAGACCAGGAGATACGAAGAGGGATTGAAACCCCAAATTCGTAGTAAGTTGTCAGTGTTCCAAGTGAGAACTTTTCCTGAAATTCTCGAGAAAGCTATCATAGCTGAAAATGAGAATGAAGCTTTGATAAAATTTCATAAAGAGAAAAGGAGTTTGAATGAAGGAGGGAAGTTTAAAGGAGAAGTTAGTACAGGGGGTAGTAATAATAACAAAAGGAAGTGGGATGCCACTGTTCCTACAAACTTTGTAAGGAGTGGTAACAATTACAACAATAACAACAACAACAGAAACCAGAATAATAATAATAAGGTTGTACGTTGTGTTCTATGTGGAAAGAATCACGCGGGAGTCGCCCCAGAGTGATTACTTGTTACCATTGTGGACAAGAGGGACATTTTGCCCCTAATTGTCCCAAAAAGAGTAATGATAATACTCGTCAGGGTAACCCGAATGTTACTTGTTACACATGTGGTGCAACTAGGCATGTGTCAAGAAATTGCCAGAGGAATAGAAACCTACCTGGGGGAGGAAACCAAGTCCCAAACAATAACACCAAACCGACAGTAGCAGGAGCTGGAGGTCCAGGTCGTCCAACAGCTAGAACGTTTAATATGACGATGAGGGATGTTGTTGCTGCACCGGACGTGGTAACAGGTATCATCCCTATCGACAATTTAAATGTATATGTGTTATTCGACTCTGGTGCTACTTGTTCTTTCGTGTCTAATAACTTTGCTAAAAACTTGAAAATGCAATGCGAAGATTTAGACATACCTTTTAATGTGGAAATCGCAAACAATGAGATAATTCCCGTCAAAACCATATATAAGAATTGTGCCGTAGAGATTAAGGGACACAAGTTTCTTGTGAACCTCATTCCTATACAACTAGGGGAATTTGATATAATCTTAGGAATGGATTGGCTGGTAAATTATAATGCAATAATTGACTGTCAGCGGAAGCGGGTAAATCTAGTGACTGCTTTAGAGACAAAAGTAGTGTTCAACGGTGGTTGTTCACCTAAACGATCTCACTGTCTGACAGTAATGCAAGCAGAGAGATTGCTTACGAAGGGTTGTACATGCTATTTGGCATACATAGTAGATACTCGAAAAGAAGGAGTAAAGCTAGAGCAAATACCTGTAGTTAGAGAATTTCCGGATGTGTTTCCAGATGATTACCAGGTCTACCTCCGGATAGAGAGATCGAATTTGTTATTGATCTAGCACCGGGTACGACACCAGTTTCCAAAGCACCGTACAGGATGGCACCCATAGAGTTGAAGGAGTTACTTGTGCAGCTACAAGAACTCTTAGACAAAAAGTACATACAACCGAGTGTTTCACCTTGGGGAGCACCGGTGTTGTTTGTAAAGAAGAAGGATGGAACGTTAAGGTTATGCATCGACTATAGAGAATTAAATAAGTTAACTATAAAGAACAAATATCCTTTACCACGAATTGATGATTTGTTTGACCCAGTTGAAAGGGGCCGAACACTTTTCGAAAGATCGACCTACGATCAGGTTACCATCAATTAAAGGTAAGAAAAGAAGATGTGCCGAAGACAGCGTTTAGGACAAGTACGTACGACATTATGAGTTTCTTGTGATGTCTTTTGGATTAACAAAATGCGCCAGCAGCATTCATGGACTTAATGAACAAAGTGTTTAAACCATGCTTGGACAAATATGTCGTAGTGTTCATCGACGATATTTTAGTATACTCGAGAACAAAAGAGGAGCATGCAGAACACTTAAGGAGCGTATTAAGAGATATTACGCAAGGAAACAACTTTATGCAAAGTTTTTCCAAATGTGAATTTTGGTTGGAACGAGTCCAATTCTGTGGTCATGTGATTGACAAGAATGGAATAGCGGTAGATCCAGCAAAGATAGAAGCGGTTGTGATTTGGGAACAACCAACAACTCCAACATAAGTAAGAAGTTTTCTCGGTTAGTAGGGTACTACAAGGCAATTTATACAAGATTTTTCAAAGATAGCAACCCCGCTAACCAATTTGACTCGAAAGACGGTAAAGTACGTCTAGACAGACAAATGTGAAGAAAGCTTCCAAGAGTTGAAGAAGCAGTTAAGCATCCAGGCACCAGTGTTTATCTTTACCAGATGATACAGGTGGCCTTGTAGTTTATAGTGATGCATCACACAAGGGATTAGGATGTGTGTCAATGCAACATGGAAAGTAATTGCATATGGCAATCAAGTCGACAACTTCAAGAGATTATGAAAGAAGAGGTATACCTATCGGCATATGAATCATTGAAGTTAGCCGCAGGTAGTAATTTCTGCCTTCGAAAATTTGGAGACATTATTTTGTAGTCGGGGAAAAATGTTGAAATATATACGAAAGATCAATCTAAGGAAGTCTAAAAATATAGTTTTTCAGCAGCCAAGTACAGGAGTTAAACATGAGGCAAGACGAGAGATAGGCTACGAGTTTGATAAAAGATTTTTAATTGTGAAATTTTATAATCAGCTTCGCCGGGCAGAAAAATAGCGCAACGGTCCGTAGCAAGACAATCGCATTGAGTCGGCACAAAAGAAAACCAAGAAGTAAGTTAAATGTCGTCGACCTAAATCAACGAAATAACCTTTGATAAACAGAGTTTGGCCAAACTTTGAGATCAAAGTGGGAGTTTTATCAGTTAACTTCTACACTAAGACTCCTAGGGCGCGAGAAGTATATTCGTTCATGGAGGGTATAGTTCTCGAAACTGTTATGGATAAGAATCTAACAAGGAGGACTGATCAGAATGTTCAGAAAGAGTATAAGGACAAAAAATGACTCATACAAAGAAATGTTACAGTTTTAGAAGTGGATAAAAGGATGGAGTACTGGAGATACAAAAATAGAATATTGGGTACGCTATCAGTTACAAAGACTAAAAAGTACCGAAATACTGAAATAGAATGGGCCCACGTAGTATCTAAATTCGCAACTTGTAACATTCCACGCGGGAGTCACACAAAATGTATCAAAGACACTATGAGGTAGTACATACTACGGACATTTTTGGTGGTCTACACATGAAAAGAGAGATAGCAGAGTGGGGGTAAGTAAAATGGTTTAACATGTCAAACAATGGTTACAAGCTGAACATCAAAAGCCCGAGTAGATTTATTCTACAACACCTTTAGAAATTTCCTAAGTGGAAATATTGGGAGCAATTATTCACCATACGATTTTCGTAGTTTGGTCTCCTACTAATACTACAGAAAAAGTGTCACATATGCCATATTGAGGTAATTGTATGATCGGTACCTTACCCATAATCAGCTCACTTTTCTAGGCCCATTGAGCAAAATCACTTCAGTCTTGACCAATTGCCAAAACTTTACTATCCATGAATCCCGATTATTTCTAGAACGATGAGTCCGCGTGGTTCTATAAGTATCAAGCGACCGAGATCCACGATTTACTTCGAATTTTTGGACAACGCTCTCTGTCATAGTAAATTAGGAACTCAGCCTGAGAACCAAAGTACGAGCAGTCACCTACCATCCACAAACTGACGGTCAGAGACCAGTGAAGGAAAAAGATAACGCATCCAGAACATTGGAAGACATGTTTGCGCTCTTGCATTCATCGGATTTCAAGAGAAGGGACAGTTGGAAAAGATCAATTACCTTTTAGTTAAATTTGGGCATACAACAATAAGTGCTGAAGACCACATCAGGCCATGCATAGGCCAATGCCACCAGTTTGAAGCCATATATGGAAGAAAATGTAGAACATCCGTTATGGTTGGGATGAGTGTCGGCAGGAGATGACAAATGTTCGCGAACCCTGAAATAGTGCAACATAACAGCGGGAGCGTAATCCGAATTATACAAATGAATGAATTACAAGCATCCACAGGATCGACAAAAAGAAATATGCTAGATCAACAGAGAAAAGTTAACAAAATTTCGAAGTCGATAGGTTACGTATTCTGAAAAGTATCGTCACGTGAGGAAGAGGTAAACATTCGATTTGGGAACAAGGGAAATTAAAGCATCCAGAGATTCATATTGACCATTCTCAGATACTGAGCATAGGATAAGGTTAGGTAGCTTATGAGGTAGGCCGCTAGCCATCCTGAGTTAGAACAAATTCATAATGTGGTTTCATTGTGTCCGTGTACTACGTGACCATGACACAGAACCTGAGTATAACCACGTTATCAGACTAGCGAACCCCATGCCATGATCGAGAAAGATTTAAATCTAATGAAGAAGTTCCGTATCGGAAATCATCAGATAGGGAAAGAACTACATCCTGCGAAATAAAGTGGATACACCTTCAAGCGTCAAAGTTATTTGGAAGATGAAGCAAAATATAGTAAGCAAGGCTACGTGGGAAGCTTAGAGAGATAAAATGCGAGATAGTTACCTTCTCCACACTACTTATTTGGGATTACACGCTGTACTGTAATTTCGAGGCACGAAATATCGTTATTAGTGTGGGTGAATTGTAATAGTTCCATGAACCCTATATAAGATCTGTATAATGTAGAAAAAAAAATAATTATGTGGTCTTGAAATAAATGAAATTTCATGATCTGACTTTGTATTAATGTGATTGGTGGTATTTGAAATACATAGAACACATTTGGCCAAATAAAATTTTTTCGCCATAGGGCAGCATGTGTCGTGCTTAATCTGCACAAAACTGATTTGTCAAGTGCTTATCTAGTCGTTCGGCACGGAATTCGCACCGAGAAACGTCTCGGCAAATTATGTTTTGTTAAAGCTCGTTGTGTCAGTACGTAGGGTAATGACAATGTGCTATTGTCGTGTCTTGCGGAAGTTAATATAGAAATATTATATTAAACTAAGTAAAATAGGGCATCAAAAATAAGTTAATTAGGGTTAGAGATTATAAAAACTGGAATACAAAAACCCTAAATTGTAAACCCTAATGATGGGGAATAAGTATTTTACTCCGTATATGTGCTATATTGAAAAACCCTAAAGTATCTGTATACAAGAATCTTTTATTGATATAAATTAGATTCTAAATAAAGGAATCATAATATTAATCCTAGTGCAATTATTATAGATTAAACTAAACCCTAAACGCAAGATTAAAACCGTAATTGTAGGATAAAAAAAACCCTAAAACACCTAATTTGAAAACCTAAAACCCTAATTTGGTTTAATAACACTAAAGTTATTTAATTGATAAAACCTTAATTATGATGATATAAACCTAATAAAGCGTATTAAGCGTCTAAACCGCTAAATTAACATCATTAAAACATGATGAGTAAAAATCTAGTATTAATTAGTAAGTAAAATAAATTAAAAATCAAAATTTTTCAACCAATCAAAAAGAAGATAGAATATGCAAAATCAATCAGATATTTATAAATATCTAAGCTCAATGGTAGGTAAACAACTGATGCATACGGCTTGAACAGCACATGTAACCTAGGTTAGTATACTTTTGGAGGGTCAAAAATCAAGGAAAATAAAGGTCTTGAGGAAACCCTAATTCAAGTTGACTCATAAACAAATAGAATGAGAGGCTGACGGCATCTAGACCTTACGGAAGTTTAGAACCTAACAACACTTATAGATCAAAAGCCTAATCAAGACCTCATGGCGAAATCACAAGATCAAGAGGTAGGGCAAAAGAATCTAGAGATACAAAAAATTTGATAGAAAAAGTGTGCATAAACCCTAAACATTTGATGCTATGATCTTTAAGATTGAGATGTTGATGTTAGTGTTTTATGTGTTTAGGGAAATGAGCTTATTAACAATATACATTAAGTGATCTGGGCGGCTTAAACACACGTTTAAGCATAGAACATCTAGATAATAGAACTAATCAAGCCAAAATAGCAAAACATCGTTCTTGGGCAGTCAAAGAACCGTCTGACAAGGACCTATCTTTGTTCAAAACGTCTTTTGATCGGCTTTAAGAAATGTTTGATTGATGTGTTATTAATTAAGCATGTAATTAGTAAATAAAGCCATGTTAAGACTTTAAGATCCAATTAGGTATTACAATGGTTAAATTATCTCTAGGATCGGAAGTTTATAGGTGGTCAATAAGGCGTTGAGCAATAGCGAAGAGAATTCCATTGGGGGACATTTGATTTTACTAGGGAAACCCTGCAGAAATCTATATGAAATGTCTGACAGTTTGATGTTAGACTTTTGAATCAACCCTAGATCTTGCCCTAGATGATATATAGTATGTTGTTTCTTGATATAGAAATGTTCTTTGGTATGTAACCTACACATCTTGAAGCATCAAAACACATTTTATCAAACATAGAATCAAAGTTATTCATGGTCAATAACCACGTTGACTGACCTCGAGTGACTGAGAAATTTCTAGGTAACCCAGAAACTCAAGAGCAGTTTGAATGGACTAGTTTTACACATCAAATTTAAAGCATGATATTAACATCAATTGAATGTGAAATTTTGATATGTCCGTTATAAGCCGCCATACTAGTGTTTTTAACAACAAACAAAAATCAAACACAAACATCAAACCAAGCTGAGATATAAATTTGTAGGTACAAAAGTCCCCCAACTGGATATTGACCAACTGTTCTCCATTGAAGAACCCCTTTAAGCGACGAAATGCATGTGAAAAACCCAGAAAACAAACACCTTTAGCGACGAAAATGCATAGTGAAAACCCAGAAAACAAACATGACCTTATGCAGACTTTCGCTATAAGGTCATATGCGACGGAATATATACTAAAAATAAAATAAAAATTAATTAAATAAATTATAAAATAATAAATAAAAAATATTAAAAAATTATAAATAATTAATAAATCAATTCGGAAAATTCATTTTTAATTATAAAAAATTTATTTTTAA
>JAVJAP010000318.1:0-62414 GCA_034770075.1 Aralia elata
GTTTACTTACTACTCAGTACACATTGTCAAGAACCATCATCATGATTCAATACCAAATTTTTTTTTTTTTTAAAAAAAAATAAAAGGTAATTCCCTTTTGCACGTCTTCTAATTTCCAATATCATCAGATGGCGAATAATATCGCATTGTATCATTGACCTGCAAAAAAATTTATTTTTGCAAGATTGAGCTCGACAGCTCAGCAAATTTAACAGGTTTCATGCTTCACATAGCACATAATTTCATGCTTAGTTTATATCTCATGACTATCATAATTCTAAATAATATAATTCATATGTTTAGCATATTCCATATCACATCAAGACTGAGTTTCCAAAACTCAATCAATTTCAGTCATAAGTTGACTTTCACAATTCAACAAGCATAAAGTATAATTTAGCATATTTGTGAAAATCTCATATAATATCAAGATCATATAACACAAAGGAACTGAAAAACTTGCCTTGATATGCATTCATTGCTATAAACGTTCATCAAATGTCCGACGTATAACCTCAATCGTCAATAATTTATGTTGTATTCGTCGCATAACCTATATATACATACAGTTAGGTTAAAACGTATTTATTAATCTCGTTCGAGATTTTAATTTATTCTAGATTATTTTTCTAATCATAATCCGTGTTATGCTCGATATATTTCAAACCTTGTATCCACATTTCCATTCTTTTTATACCTTATTTAGTAAAAATTTCTCATCTTTGATTTCACTATCAATTTGAACCTAATATCCTATATATGGGTCATTTAATACGCTTAAATTCCTTTAATGTTGGTTTAAAATCATTTGTGTGCTTAAATTAAAAAATAAAAATGAAAAACAATTTTCTGATACATTACACCTCGGCGCGATTTTCCTTCATCAACATCGCGCCCTAGCGCGGTCACTCGACACCAGAAAAATGATTCTGCAGAATGCAACATTTGCTCCAAAAATGGAATTCAATCATGATTTCTTAACATCCTATCATCCCAACTATCAACCCAATTGATTTATAAAACATATTTACATGTATTATACTTCAAAATTATGACCTAATTTCATGTTTTGCACAAATTTTTTTTTGTGACATTTCTACAAACATTTGGTGTACATAAAATCAAACCTCAGATTTTTTATAGATTTGAAAGCATTTAACACATAAACTCCATACCAACATCATCTTTGTATCTCCAGAATCCTCCTGATTCTTCAACCAACATCCTCCCACAACCAATTTATATAATAATTAGAAATTAGAATTGAAATAAATTTTCTTAACTAAGAGTTTAAAGGTACTCTTACCCTTAATTTGAAGCCTTGAATATAAAATTTCCTTGCTCAGATTTGATTAGAGATGAATATAAGCTTCCTCTTGATGATCATTTGCTCATCACCTTCTTCAATTTAAGCTTACAATACAAATTCATAATATATTTGTTCTAGTTTTGGTGGAATAGAATTTCCTGAACTTAGTACTTTGGAGAGAAAAATGAGCTGTTTTTTCTAACTTCGTGACTTAAGAAAACTGAAATGAGGTATATCCTATGCTGAGAACCTCCACCAACATACTTAGGTGTCCTCACGTCCTGAAAGCTTTGTTAGGTGTCACTTACAATGTTAAGTAATTAGCCACGTGGCCTTCCACCCATAAAAACTTCTCATTATTTATTTTATTTCACAAAGCATTATTTTGTTTTCTTTTCAGCATCTTTTATGTATTTATGCATATTCATTATATACATACATCATTATATTTACATATTAAAATTATGTAATCACTAATACATGAAATAAAATTATCACGTATTAACATCATAAGTCCACCATTATATGTATTTTAATTAATACATGATTTAAGAATTTATACATACATTACCTTACTGCACTCTCATTCCATATATATACATAATATATTATATACATTACATACATATATACGTATATACATAACACATATATTACGTATATACATCTAACACATTTTAATGTATTATAAATACACACATGTATAAATTCCTTCCAATAAAATGGAATTAATTCATTTAATAAACTAACACATTTAGTGTAACGAACCAATTAAAATAATTAATATTCAATTAATTATTTTAATTCACTTATTTAATGTATACAATTAATTTTGTCTAATTAAATCTAATCATCTCATTCCTTCCATAAATTATTTTCAACAATTTATTTATATTAGAAATATATAATTTAATATTCTCTGTACTTATCGCGTAATTAATTATTACACCAAAATCTTTTTCATAAAAATGAAAGTTATACATTAAATAGAAATAATTTATTTAATGCAATAACTTTACTTTATTAAAATAATTTAATATCATATATTATTTCAATCCACCTTATTTAACGTAACAGACCAATTAAAATAATTAATATTCCATTAATTATTTTAATTTACTTATTTAATATACACAACAAATTTTGTATAATTAACTTTAAGCATCTTCTTCTTCCCATAAATTGTCTTCAATAATTTAGTTCTATTCATTAAATATATTACTTTAATATATTTAACCATAATTTAAATATTACCTTAATTCACCAATTTAATTAAGTGAATTAATTAATTTGCTCATGACATTTAATTCATAACGAATTCATTACAAGACTTTATAATCAAATTATATTATTTCATAATATAATTTAAATTTAATCTCCATCTATGAATTACTTCTAACAATTTATTTACATCATACTCTTATTAAAATAATTTAATATTATAAATTATTTTAATTTGCTCATTAATAGATACAAAAGTTTTGTATCTTTAAAGCTATCCGTCTCTTTAAATAAATTGATTCCCACAATTTATGTGAAATCAAAACAAATATATAATAATATATTCAATAATTTTCTTTTCTTTCTATAAATTGTTTTCTCACAATTTATTTAATTATAGTAAATATAATTATATATTCACTATATTACAAATATGCATGCATTATTCTCAATAATATTACATCCACATTTCTTTTTTCCTAAAATGGGGGTCATTAAATATATTTAATACCATCAATCTACTATATTAAAATAATTTTAATAATATAAATTATTTTAATAACTATAATCTTACTCATCTCATTTTTTTCTTAATAAATTGATTCTACAATTTATTTACGTAAATAATAAATATGTAACAATAATATATTTACTATTCACAAAAATCACATAACGCATAGCACATATCCATATATGCAATGCAACATCACATACTATATTATTAATAAGAATATTATTTAATAAACTCTTATTAATAATATTTTCTGTAAATCCGTGTCATTACACTGATTGCTTAATGAGAAGTCAAAATCTGGAAAAACTATCATTTTAGAACAGAGACAAAATAAAATTCATTCAAAGTTTTAATCTAGGAGACACTTTAATCAATTGATAATTCTCCACCAGATGACATACATCAATCACTTAGGAACCAAGTTATCATCCAATAGAGCTTTGTGTGATGTATGTACAAAATGTCACGAGACATTTTGTTCTTAGTGTTCACGTCTAGGTAGAAATTCTAAACTGCAAGAAAATGGATCAGCAACAAACATGTTCAAGGCAGAAAATGTAAACTACAGTCGGATCCCTTTGTGTTTTCAAATTTTTCCGTGCACTCAATTCAAAAGTATAACTTGCACCTTCTCAAGTTATAATTGGTCAAGTCAAAACAATTTCCTTTGGCACGTCTAAGAAATAGGATACATGATCTTATAGAACTAAGACTTTCTGTGTCAGTATGCCTGGCCAATTTAGGTTAAAAGATATAAATATAATTGGTGAAAATATCTGTCTTATTATGGTCTTAAGATCATAGGATATATTTTGGTGGGATTTTCCTGAACAAATTCAGAAGGCTTCCCTAGGAAAAACATGAAAAAGAAACACAAACATGATAAAAATGCCACAACATAACTTGAGGAGTGTAATAAAATGCTTGAACTTGGCATCCGGTGTCCACTATGAGGCATATTATAATGTAAGTTTTTTCTTATTAGTACATGAAAATTAACAGACTAAGTCATTTTAAGTTCTTACTTCAGAAATGAGTTTATCAACAAAGTACTTCAGCATCTAGAAAGACTACAGAACCAATACCAGTTAATCCAACCTGTGACATCTTTTGAGTGCCCTGTTAATTGCTTGATAATAGAAGGTGGCTGGGAGATGGTGCACACAGTCAAGGTTCCATCTGATGCTCCATATGCTAGTAAATTTGAACTCATATGCCCAAACTTCAAAACAGTAACTGCAAATGAAACCACAAGGTTCAGTTACCTTAGCAAAATCTGAAATCGCGACTATGGGGAAGATTGAAGAATGAAGTGAGACCAATCTAGCTTTATCTTAGAAAATTACCCATGGCTTTGCATTGATCAAAGATGCAATGCATCCCTATAAAGGAATATGCAGGTTCAGCCTTTTTACGTGGGTGATCAATATCACTTGCATTTGAGCTGAAACTTGCGCTTTGACTTAATGCTTGACTTCCACTTTGTACTTCCTGTAAAGGAAACAATAAACTGTCTGGTAACTAAATGGAAAGAATTCAGGTAAATTAAACATGCTTTTTTGTTTGAATAAAGGTTTTGGGTCAAAATAAAAAGGGCCACACGAGAAGGATATATTAGCATGCTTCTCAGAGATTAGACTTGGAACCGAAAATACTTCAACATTAGAAGACTGACCAATTTGATACACTAAGGGGAACAGCAGAACTCAACAATAAGTCTATAAGTAACGATCATGACATAATCAAAAATCAATCTAGGTTATGCATTGTGGATGAATACAAAAGGCATCATTAATATTCTCAAGTACTGCATTGTGCATGCGCTAAATATTAGTATGGATGCATGATAGTCAAAAGAAGCATTATTCAATAAAAAGACGCATAATGAATTGGAAAGATTGACACCAAATAAAGGATAGTGTGGGACATACCCTGCTTGTACTCCAGCTGTCCACCTCAAACAACAGGGAGAATGGACCTGGAGACGATATCAACCAGTAAATGAACCTGATGTTAGAATCGTATGAAGACATAAATTTGAATAACACTCATCGATCGCAAATGCCAACTTGATTTTCTTTAACTGGAAATAATATCATGTACACAATAGAAATATATCAACTAACCACGAGTAAATTTCTGCTTGTTTATAATACATTGTAACTAGCAAGCCATCCTCATGGGGTTGATGGTGAAGTTTCGCAAGGAAATTGTAACAATATATGATTGTTGTATGTTTATTCAAGCAACAAGAAAAATGAAAATGTTAGTATATTAAATCTTCAAGTTAAGCCCCTTCCATAAGCTAGAACAACCAAATTGAATGATCATTTGGCGCAGCTCCATTCAACCAAGTTTGATGCACTTGGAGCCAAGTGAGCCCTTCTGAAACAATCACATCCTGGATGAACCAAATAGAATTTCAAATAAAAACATTTAGCAAACTTTTAATATAATGTTTTACTTATAGAATCTCAAATCTCACCTTTGAACTTATTAAAATTGTGGTCAGGCAGCCATACTGCTCTTCACCTACATGAGTTGGTGAGCCATTAGAAAGTTAATGCTAGAACATAACTGAGGAACATGGCAAAACTATAACATAGATAAGATTTATTTATTCTTAGTAAAAACAATGGTGAATATTGTAACCTATTTAAAAAATACTACTAATTATAAGAATTAAGCAAATTTGAATTACCAAGATATTAGGAACTTATTTTGATTCACTTAATCAAGTTGGGTTAACATATAAGTCATGTATATATGTCATCTTGCCCAAAACATAAGCTAATTAACAAGTTTAAGCATAACAGCCTCTTAGAGGCAAAATTTCCAACACCTTAAAGGCGTACTTTAAAATTCCAGATTTCATAAGCTTTAGATGGAACCTAGTCAAAAATTGCATTCTTATTACTCCAATTAGCACATATATAATCTTTCATCACCTCAATTCACAACCCAAACATAGCAATAACAGATATCAATTACTCTAATTTCCATGAATTAACAAACAAAAGTTAGTTTACCTCTTGTTTGATGTGTTAATTGAATCCTTGCTCCAAACTTGTGATTAGTTGATTTCAACTCTTCTTTTGATAGTATCTGCTCTAATTCCTCTTGTATGCTTGGTAATTGAAGAAGTTGAAAATTGATTTTAGGTTAATGATGGAGCTGAGCTTGTTTGGAACGGATGGGAGAAATTTTTATTTTTATTTTTTTCTTTTCCTTCTTTCTTTTGGAACGGATGGAAAGGGATAAGGAACAGAGAATTATTTTTCGCTTCTTTCTTTTTGGGTCGAATCAAAAGGAGCATAGGCTGGTTTTTTGATAGTAAATGAATAAGTCTCCGGCTCATTATTTATTCTTTTCTTAAGTGTCATGATAAAGCCTTAAAAATAAGACACCTCCTACTTAATTTTAATTAAATGACTCATCTATATGTTTAATAATGTGAGTCATTAGATGTCAAAAATGACTTAGCTTTGTTTTTTTTTTATAATTCCCAACCTCAGCTTCATACACAGTGTGTGTGTGTGTATATATATATATGTATGTATATATATATATATTTTATATTATTCTTATACATTTTAATTCATGTACTATAACATCAAGTATTCCAATTATTACCCAAACTTAATTAATTATACATTTATAATTATATATATAAATTATCCCATTAATTATGGAATTAATCCATAACAAAGTTAACACTTTTAGTGTAACAAATTAATTAATTGAGAATAACTAATATTTATTCCATTAGCTATTTGAATAACTCATTCAAGCTTTCTAATTAAACTTTTTTTACTTCCTCCCATAAATTGTTTTTAAACAATTTCTTTACTATATATATATAATATTTTATTCATTAATCAAATAATTAATTTGATTTACATTTACTTGGCATACTTATTTTGCCATTAACATCATTACACAAAATAATTCACTTCTTCATATAATTAAATAATTCCTTATTTAATTATCACATTAACAATTTTGTTCTTTACAAAACTTAATGTTTTAACATTCAATGATTAACTAATCTAAGTTAATCTTTTTGTTTTTTCTCACTTAATTTCCATTTCCATAACATTAATAATTCCACATATCATATATATAATTATATTTAATCACAATTCACTCAAATTATATTATTCATACTAAAATTACAACTTAATCTCAATTAATTAATAACTAATTCAGATTTTCTTCACTTCCAGATCTCATTTCGTAATTAACTCGAGCTAACTAATTTAATAGTTCAATTAACCATTAAATCTTACTTTTCACATATATGTATATATTTCATTCTTATACATATCAAATCCAACACATAAATCACAAAAAAAATATATAACACATATTTTATTCAAATTTTCCCTCCATATAAAAGAAAATTTTCCCTCCATATAAAAATGTGACGCTATTGCATACTTTGTCACTAAATATAAGAATTTATGACGAACCATTTTTGTCACTTATCTACTCATCTAATTAGTGACGCACTATTATCTCGTCATATAAAATTGATATTTATGACAATACAATTTGTCATAAACTAATATTTTTTTCGTCTTCAAAAATTTCCCTCCAAAATTCTTCAGAAAACATTTGCCTCCAAATAAAATTGTGACGATATTATGTACTTTGTCACTAAATATAAGCATTTATGACGAAAGATTTTTGTCACTTATCCACGCATCTAATTAGTGACGCACTATTATCTCGTCATATAAAATTGGTATTTATGACAATACAAATTATCATAAATTATTATTTTTTCGTCATTAAAAAATTTCCCCAGCTAAATTTTGCCTCCAAATAAAATTATGACGAATTTGTATTTCGCGTCACTAAATGTAAACATTAGTGACGAAAGCACATTGTCACTAAATTTTACAAATAATTCATGACAAACTATTATGTTTGTCATCGAAAGAAATATTTTGAGACAATAAATACTGTCATCAATTATTACAAAATGTCACTAAAAACTTTCCCTCCAAAATTTTGGTACGAAATTCTACCTCAAAAATAACTTGTGACGAAATTTTGTTAATCGTCATCAAATGTGTAAATTAGTGACGATATAAATGATTAATAGTGACAAAATTAAAGGTCGTCACAAAAGTAAAAGTTTTAGTGACGATTATGAATTTCGTAATTATTAATTAACAAATTGTGACGAAATTTTGTGCGTGGCAAAAAATTCGTCATAAAATGTGTGATTTCTTGTAGTGAGTAAATATATTTTTAAATTTCTAAGTAAAATAATAAGTTTAATTTATAATTATATTTATTATAAAAGTAGTTACTATGAAAAGACTCGAATTCGAGCTTGAATTCGAAAATCGCGAGTAGTTTGAATATAATTCAATTCGAGTCGGATTTAATTCAAGTAATGAATATTCGAGTCGAGTCAAATCTGGGTAAAAATTTTTAAATGCAATTCGAATTTGAGTCGAATCCGAGCAACTCTCTGTTCGGTTTAGTTCAGCTCGTTCACACTTTTAATATTTAGAATTTTCGTTATAACTAATAAGTAATTTGGTTATTACTAGTACTAAATAATATATTAGCTGTCTAACTTGGTAACACTGACATGATAACTGATTTGGACACAAGTGGTTTTATATAGTCTGACCGTAGTCATTTACGGTTTGACTTCATTTAAAGAAATACTAATTAATATCATGTGTATATATATATATAATGTAATTTATATTTATATATTAACCAAGTGTGGAGGTGATCTGAGTTAGTATATCTTCCTCTAGTTACATTTTCATTGATCCGTATTTTGCTTATTAATATTTTATTATCTATAAACTTTTATTTATTAGTCACATGATAGATGTATTTCTTGTTTTAATTCAGAGATATGAAATAATTATCAAACGCATATCATGTAGGAGTTTGTATTTTGAATTCTTACAATGATACTTATAGTTTTATTAATATTGTATTATCTATCATTATTGATTTATTAATCACAAAGATATATTTACTTGTTCTAATTCATAGATATAAAATAATTATCAAACACATAGCATGTAAGAGTTGATATTTTGAATTCCTACGCTAATACTCATAGTTTCCATTTTTCTTGTAATTCATATATATATATATATATATATATATATATATATATATATATTAATCATTTGCTAATCACATAGATGTATTTTCTTGTTTTAGTTCAAACATATGAAATAACAAACTTTAATTAAAAAAAATATCATTAATTATTATTTTTATTTTATACATTAACACTCATAATTTTATTTATTAATGTTTTACATCATTATACAATTATTCATAAACTCTATAAATAATTTTGATTCTTTTTATAAAAAAAAAGAGATCCAATTACAAAATTTGCGAATATTAAAATGAGAATGTATACCCCTAAAAATAGTAAATTATATTAATCTAATAGATTGGTACGATAAAAACTATGACGACAAACTTTAGTATATCATATCATTTTGTAAAATTATCACTACAAAGAAAAGATCATTTTGTACAATTATCACTACCAAGAAAAGGAGAATGTTCTAGCGAGGGAATAATAAAAAGAAAAAAATCAATGATAAGATAGTTATTAGCAAAAAAAATATTCTTCCCAATTTATTTTTTGCTTTCGCAAAATTGAGACGGTAGAAAATAGTTGCCGCTGTAATTTTTACGGTGAAATTTTACAAAGAAAAATATTATCTACGAAGGAATTATTACTCGCTATATAGTATTATTGAGTTTTTTTGCAAGAGATAAATCTGTCACTATTTTATAGAAAATAAATTTTTTAAAATTAATAGTGAAAAATATTTCTTTTAAAAATACTAAAATATTACTCATCTGTTCTACAAAAAGAGTTTTATTGAGTTTGTTCTTTGTTAATTTATGACATCATAAATTTTAAATTGTAAATGCAAATTTATATGTTTATCTGAATAATAATTTTATTTTTAATTTTCTTTTTAAGTGTTTAGAAATATTAACTACATTATTAATCAATTATCTCATAAAAAAGAGAATTAATCAATTATCTCATAAAAAAATCCCAATACAAAATTAAATAAACACGAAAATTGAAATTCTAATTTTAAGCTAGCTTTAATATTTTCCCAAAATTTTTCCCTCCATCTTTTTATTTCACTCCCGCTATGTACACTCTGAAACTAAATCTCCTATGTCTCCTTTACCTGGTCTCTCCTTCTTGAGCTTTCATTTCACCTTCTTCACCTTTCATTCCCTTCTCCTAAATTTAGGGCTTTTCACTTACTGATAAAGCAAAGAGGCTATTAGAAAGAGGCTTTCGGTTGGAGTATCGTCGTCTCCGGCGAGGTTGACTCCTCGAAGGTTCTTCAAGTGCCCATTCCCTCCGTCGTCTCCCGCCAAGCACATCAAAGCTTCGCTAGCCAAGCGATTCTGGCATGCGAAGCCCCCAGAAATCTGTCTCGCGATCTGAAAGAGCTACGGATTCTCTTCTGTCAAACCTCACCCGCTAGTTCATCAACTAGGTCTTTTCTCTCTCTTCTCTGTACTTGGATTCCCTCCGTCGTTTTCTTTTATTTCAGTTTTTTTGACTAGTTGTATTGATTGATAGATCATTTGTTGAGAAGAATTACAAGGATCTAAAGAAATTGAACCCTAGATTCCCTATATTGATCCGTGAGTGCAGCTGTACCGAGCCTTAGCTATGGGCAAGATACGGTAAGAAAAACCCTAATTCTCTCTACTTCTACATGAGTATTGCCCTTTTTACCTGCTTCGTTTTGCTACTTTTAATTTATCAATGATTGTTTCGTTTTGACTCAATTTGGTTATGGAGCTGATTTAGCATTCCCCTTTTTGAATCAAGCTAAGATGATGATGTCTCAGTTAAATTTTTTTATTTTTTTTTGGTGAAGAAACCAAAAAATAATATGGCTCATGTGGATATCTCATGTCTAACATAACTGCAACTATAAAAGGATCAATAAATCAGAGAATTAGTGAGAAGTGTTTACTTGCAAATTGAAAGAAAATGCTGAATTGTTAAACTTCATACTAGTGTTACTTACTACTACCAATTTATTGTGTCATTGCTATCAAATGTGCAGTGTAAGTTTTGGGTTTAGCTTAAAAAAATTTGGTCCATGTTTTATTGCATATTGGTTTTCTTACTGTGTGTATGCTGAGGTAGTAGTCAGTTGGTTATGATTGGCCGATTGCCAGAAAGTCTGCTCTTACCTCTCTGAAAATTTTGTGTATATTTTTTTTTTGAGATTCTTTTATGACCTTCTATGTGGGTGTGAATGCAATATGCTTAATCTCCTGACATCAATTATTAATATTAATGGAATACTTGCCACCTCTTTTTCAGCAAAGGTGAGATGGGAAAGTTAATACTCCCTCTGTCATATGTCTTAATATTCTTGTCAATGACCAAAATTTGAATTACTTTTATAGGAAGTTTAATATGTAATATGTAACAGTTTAAAATTGTCATATGTCAATATTTTGATATGTTCATCATCATGTAAACTAGTATGATAATACTACTATGATACCCTTTGTAGTAAGTTGCCTCAGATCCTGATTATTACAATAGATTCTTTATATATTTGGTGGTCACTGTTCAGTTGGGTTTTAATCTGGCTTTTTTGTTCTAAGGAATTGCAAATGTCTTAAGTGCATCATACAAGCTCAAGAGGGACCTTTGTTTTGCTCTGTGGAACTAGCTTGACTTACCTGCTACTTGTGAATTAGTAATCTACTTAGCTTCAGAGTAAATGAAATCGAATGATTTTATTCTGTTAAATATACCTTGGTGACATTCTTTATTAGATTTAGCTTTCGAAGCTTAGTCCCCCCCTCATTTGTTTATGCTTTCTTGTTTGTTGGATGAGAGTATACATAGAGGATGCTGCCTTTGTTAGATGCTCTAACAAAGAATTATAATCTCGTTATCAGTCCCTTTGGCATTCTTCTATGTACTTGTTTTTAAAAGAAAATTAGAAAATCTCACCGCGTTTGTAAGTGCTAGACAAATAAACAAATCATTTATTTGCTTTTGCCTAAAAGTGAGTATAAGAACAACTTAGTCTGCCAAACTTTTATTACACTTGTGCCTGAGGTTGAGGCTACTTTGGCGATTAGGAGTGTCAATTAAGTTTTAACTGAAGAGTTGGAATCCTAAGATCAAGTGATGTGGAACCCCCAACTCTTGGATGCTAACTAACTGAAATAACTAATTTATTCTGTGGTTATCAAATAATATGTTTCTTAAGTTCAATCCAAACCTTGGAATAAGTGTTGCATTATGGACTTAATAGTAGCATTTTTTGTTCTTACTTTAAGTTCGTTTTGTTATTTCCAGTGGTCTCGTTAACTTGAAGAAATATCTGTTTCCTCTCACTAAATATCTCAGGTAAGTATTTTCACAGAGAGAATGCATACATTCAATACTTGTTTTTTCTTATTACTAGTTAGCATATAGGGGCATTACTTTTGTTTCTCTATCGCCTTCGTAGGCTCGTACATCTGTACTGCAGTTGTGCATTTTAAATGTGGTATCTTATAGCATATTTTAGTTTGCATACTACTATTAAAAAATCACAAGGACTACATTTATGCATGCTCGATAATTTTCTTTAAACTTTCATGTGTAAGGTTCTTTACTTGGCCTTTAGAATAGCTGCATGCTAGTTTTCCAGGAAGTAGGTTAATGTTCTCTATCAAGGTGCATCACTCTACAAAACTGACATATTCCAAGGTTTTCTGACAGCGATCCTTTGAAAGTTGCTTGTTAAGAAGTTCGTGCTCTTTGCACCAATGATTTCGTTTTTTATGCTAGAATTTGTTTGTCTTGGATTTTGGTATATTATCCCTTAATTTCTTGAGATATTTAACTTTGTTGTTGTTGTTTTTCCTTTTATGAAATGTATTATAATATTGATTTTTATGCCTTTATGATAATATCATTAGCTATTTGGGTTAGCCATAAGTGGTCAAATGCCCATAAATTTTGTCATGTTATGACCTTAGGAGCCCAATACAGAGCTTAGTTTGGCAATCTTAGGTGGGAACTGGTAATCAGGATACATGAAATGTTGAACAGAAGCTCAGTATGCCCATGAGACTAAAGTTTATTGCAATAACTCATTCCAAATGTTTTCTCATAAGCTGGTAATTCCCGAGAGAGAGAGAGAGAGAGAGAGAGAGAGTGCAGTAGTTATCTCAGTTCTACTCATCTCACATGTAGGGCATTTCAATTACAATATGTACTTCTCATCTTAATCAGAAACGGGCGTTGCACATTCTTACTAGTACCAGTTTTCCTCCTTATATAGTCCCCCTAGTCTACCGATGAGTCGATGACATGTAAACAGTTCTGGATCAGAAAACAAACCATTTGAGGTCCATAATTTGTGAATGAATTAAGTATGAAATGATGTCTTGGTAATCTCAACGTAAATCTAGTTAATCAATATCTTTTATTTATATTTATTGGCCCGTAAAGTGATTTTTGTTTACCACTTTAAGTGTCATACAAACTCCTGAAAATACAAAATGTGTTTTCTCAAAATATGTTTTCCCTAAAGCAAATGGAGCCTTAATTTCTTCTTAGAACTATTTAAATGTAAAACAAACTCATTTTTGGCAATAGAGTTCATCAGTGTACTCTTTCGAGTCATAAGCTTCACATAGCCCTGTTCGTCTTTGATATGCAATTGGTCTTCCATATGCTTGCCCATCAATCCTCTGTCTTCAATTGCTTTTCTATCTCAAATGTATTACTCCCGGACCCCTAATTACTAAGAACTATCTCAATTGTCTCGCCGTTTACTCATTTGGTCCTGCCTTTAGGTTTGTCATTCTCAAATTATATCAACATAAAATAAAGTTTATTAGTCTAATTTCTGTAACTTCCTCAAAAAATTTCCCAGTCATCATTAATCACTAATTTTCATTTCATTGGCAATATGGCAGGTACAGCAAAAGTGTAAATGGAGAGCCAAGTTTTGAACTTTTTGGGATTCCAGCTCTCTGTTCCAACCACAAAAAAGTTCCTCAGGTAATTTCCATATCCTCCTTTGGTCCTTTTAATTAAATGCACTGAACCCCCTAATGCATAATAATACTTCTCAATTCTGATATTCAGAAGATACATTCAAGCAACATAAAGTTCTTATAAGGTAAGGAGTTTTTCATTCCAGTTCCGACTTAAGATTACATGAGAAGTTAAAGTTAAAGTGACTTAGGTCTATGGGGTACTTGATTGTTCATAATAGTGGATTATCAACTATTTGTAGATCCAAAAGCTGATGGGATCAACACTAATGTCTGTTGCTCGGTCAAACTGGGTTAAGAGTGGCCAAATATGTGACGCCCCCAAATCTAGGTACTTAAGAGTGTCCGTACTTGGTGCTACACGATCCATTCATTCAAACTGCTTAATATATTAAATAATTAAAAATATTACATCAGATTTTACTATCCCAGGTACGAAGACCTTAAAGTACGTTATTACATGATAGATAATGTGTTATCACATAATAACACTATAACTAATACAGATAACGACTTCCAGTTACTCCTGCAGCTTTCCTTTTCCCTTGTCCTTGCTGGACCACCCTTCTACTCGCTCAGGTTTAACTGAAAACATTTAATTTCAAAGCAAGAATGAGCATTCAAGTGCTCAGTAAGTAATAACAAACAATAAGCATCGCATGAAAGGAATAAATGTTTTCTTTGAGTTATACTTCTACAACTAATCGATTGTTGTGAAGTAACTGAAACAATTCTGAATAATCTATCAAATCGTTTATATTTTTGAAACGACATACTGACTATAGATGTTGAGTGGTCAAAAGACTATGAACTTTATTTTCATTTGTTGAAAAGGTTCTATCAGAAATCCATCTATGAACCGACTGAACTTACGGGCACGGTGGGTGATCAGCCCTTTATGCCCTGCGTTGATCAACACTACTTGCGATATTCTCACTACATTTAGGCACAATTAAAATTTTTCCCAAATAAGGGATGTTCATTCTCAGACTTGAGTTCCAAATCAAAACAATCTGATTAGAAAGCTCTACCTAATCTCAATAATGTGTAAAGACTAGCAAATGAGAAAGGACATTAGTCTAGCCGTAACAAAGGCTTAGACTTGATTTTTAAAAAGTTCATATTCAATAAGAACGAAAAACATGTCTCTTAACATAACTTATCAACATAAACCTCGAAGGTAATATAGAAAACTTGGATTTAATGAATGAAGCTTGCTTATAGATAAATGAGTTCAAGGTACTTGTTCATAAAAATAATAAACGAGTTTAGGTTACTCGCAACAATAATCGGATTGCACAAGTTAGGGAACTTGTACAAACGTACAACATAGATAACTTGCATAATATTAAAATATTACACATGTTAAGGAAACTTGCACAGGAATACGATGCAAGGCTAGAACACTTGCACCGTCATTAATTTACTACAACGTTGAAAGAAACAAATCAATTTCGGGATATTTGCTTAAACGTATACCTGTTTGCACAAAATCAAAGTAGTGCATAGGGTAGAGATACTTGCCTCAATTGGAGATTATCCTTAAAATTAACTTGACTTCTTTCCACAAACCCTCTTACTATTGATTGACGTTTTGCTTCCTCACTTCTCTTAACTGTTAATCTTCAGCTTTGTTCAATATTAATGTAGGAGAATTTTGAGATGAAGAGAAAACAAAGGACTATTGACTGAAGCTTGAGTTGCATATATATATAGAGCCTAAATCTTGCTCATCACGAATAATACTTGATGATCACTTTTATAGCCTTGATGAGTATTAGGTCTAGTTTAATTAGTATAGGGCAGCTCCTGCTTGCTAAATTCTATATTGTACTTGAGCAGCACTTTTTTTTTTATAAGTATACCCAGCACATACTCTTTTATTAAACCGACTTGGCTAATTAACTTAACTTGAAGGTTACATATTACATATATCACCTATTACATATATTATATATTTTCCCAATATATAATATATTTCATATTCCCCTTTGTCCATAAAATAAATGTTATACATTAAATAAATAAAAATAATTAATTTATTTAATGCCAACATTTTTCCATATTAAAATAATTTAATTTCATAAAGTATTTTAATTCACTTAAATTAATGTAGTATCAAATTTGATATACATAATTTAATTATTTCCTCCTTCGTTCCACAAATGGAAATCATATATTAATTAATATACAATTTATCTTTCTCTCTAAGAACCGACTTAATTATCCTTATCCCATAAATTACTTGAAGGTTACCCAATTGAGCAATTATCTTATCCAACTGAGCTTAATTATTAATCTGATATAACATATATATTCAATATACATTATATATTACGTATTTCATATAAAATATATTACGTATTTTACAATATATAATATATTCCATATTTCATTTCCGTAATATAAATGTTATACATTAAATAAAAATAATTAATTTATTTAATGCATTTACTTTACTATATTAAAATAATTTAATTTCATAAATTATTCTAATACATCCATTATATTAAAATAAATTACCTTCATAAATTATTTTAATTTACTCAATTTAATGTATATACACGAATTAATTACTTCCTTCTAGCAGTGTATTATCCTAATTCTTAGCTCTAATCCTTTCTTTCTTTTAGTGGTATTAATAGAAGAATTTGATAGCTTGCAGAGAAAAGAGAAACTGAATATAGAAGGCTTGATACATATATAGAAGTGAATTTTTTACTCTCCACTCTTTTCTCTTGGTCCTTACTCAATGTCCTTGGTTGCTGCGTTTGGTTTGGCTGAGTTGTTCTCTAAATTTCTTAACCCATTGCCAGCTCCTGCTCTCTTATTAACTGACTCATCTTTCTTTGCTTGAAGGTTACTCTTATGTTTATATACATATATTACACACAGTAATATACATATTACATATATATCTATTACATACGTACCTATAACATATATATTATATATATATATATATATATATATATATATAACATACATACATATAGTACATATATACATTTTATATAACATATATTATATATAATATACATACGCACATACATATTACATATATATATATATATTATACTTAGTACATACATTCAATACAGTATATACATTAAATATTATAATGTACTATACCAAAAAAACTTTTCTATAAAAATGGAAGGTATACATTAAATAAAAATAATTTATTTAATAAAATAATTTCAACATATTAAAATAAGTTAATATCATAAAATATTTTAAATCACCTTATTTAATGTATTATTAAATACATAAAATTCAATGTGCTAACCTCATTATATTAAAATAATGATAATTTACTCATAATAATTTCCTTCTGTATGTATAGCGTGATGCCACATTAAATGTGTAGTCCAGACAATTATAATAATAACTACAAAAATAATTCCATTTAATAAGCTAACATATTTAGTGGGACAAACTTACTGAAAATAAAATAATTAATATTCAATTAATTATTCACAACAACTTGCATAAATTTTAATCATCTCCTTCTTCTCATAAATTATTTTTCAACAATTTGCTTAACTACGACAAATATAATATTTTATATATTTACCATATTACAGACATGCTCGCGATAATATATTATTTATACATTATTTAATAAAATAAAAGTGGAAAATTTTAGTATGCTAAATTCCATCATTTTCTTCTTCTTACACACTGTTTTCAAAAATTTACTTACGATATATTTATTATCACATATACCAATTGTCGCATCGCACATACTCACTTAAACAATTGAGTAAATAAATTCTTATTTATTTATTATTATTATTATTATTTTATTATTTATTTTATTATTTTATTTTTTTTGAAATCTCGGATTGTCACATCCTTCCCCCCTTATGAAGATTCCGTCCCCAAAATCATAAAACAAAACTATCCATGCTAAGCGAGTAATTTTCTTCATTCTTTCTTCTATCTCCCATGTTGCTTTGATTTGATTTCCTTAGCAATCCTCGTCGTCTGCTTGTATCAATTCTGGTTCAAGTACCATGACATTCAACAATTTTTTTCGTACGAATCTTTATAAGACTATGCACCTATATTCGTGATTATACGTGAATTCTACTCGAGGTATGTAAATCGTTTCTTCAATCTGTCCGTACAATTTGAGGATGATATGTCGTATCCGACTTTGGTTGCGCTTCCATTTGCTTTTGCATGTTCTTCTGGAAATTTAACGCGTAGCGCGAATCCCGATTCGACATGATCGAAACTGATACTCCATGTTTTGAGAAGATTTCTTTAATATAGAATCTAACTAATTGGTATAAATTATTCTTTTATCTTAAGTGGCAAGAAATATGCCGATTTTATTAAATAATCTTCTATAATTCGTATAGCGTCTTATCCTTTCTGCGTAACTGCAAATACTACCACGAAATTTATCGTGATACGCTGTCATTTCCCTTCAATAAATTTGTATAAAACTCAATTTCCTCCTTCAAAAATCCTTTTATTAACGAGTTATATATATAAATATTTTTTTTTCCGAACTTATTTCAAATCATTTTAAATTATACATACTAGCACATACTCATCATAAAACATATTTAACAAATACTTTTATTAATATGCTTTGCTTCTTATAATATATTCCTTTTATAATCTTATAACTTCTCCTATTTACATATCATATTCCTCTATTACATACAAAATGAGGAAATTAATAATTATTCCTCAACTTATACAAAAGTTGGGAGTTACACATTACACACATATGTATATACATACCACCTACTATATCATATCCTATGCGTAGCATATTATCCTACTTCTTTGAACTTCCTTCACCTGATTTCTTCTTTGGACAACCTCTTGCTTCATGACCTATCACCCCGCATATAAAACATGCACCTTGCTTCGGATTAGGACAATGAAGAGAGATATGCCCTTCTCGTCCACATTTATAACATATCTTCTGTCCTTTCCTGCATACGCCTTGATGCATTTTTCCACAATTTGTACATCCTCGTTTCTTTTTATAGTTTCCTTGATTATTTCCAGAAGTTCCTGGATCGCTGTTTTTCAATTTCCTTTCCCTCTTCTCACTTGAAGCTTTACATGGTATGCTACATTCAGCTCTCATTTTATCAATTTGGTCCTCCAACTTATTTCGCTCATCTATTATCTCAATTAATGCCTTATATAAGTGAATGTTTATCAGTCTTTCAACTTCCCACATTTCTTCCAGGGAAAACACTTTATTCTTCAGGTCTTGCATTTCTTCTTCTCTTATTCCTTTTTCTGGCTCTACCTAAGCCTCCTTGAGATTTTCTTCTACTTCTTCAATCAATTCCATTTCTGGATATTCATCATAATCACTGCTGAGATCTATTATCGGTTCATTCCTTAAAGCTTTCTCAAGATCACTCTCAATATGAGCCTCCATTTCAGCTATTGGCTCTGGTGTAGTGATTTGCTCCTCGCTCGCGATATGAGAATCTCCTACTTCCTTTTCGCCTGTCATCTACACGCAAATTATTTTTGATTAGTACATAATACACATTATATACACACAGCAAACAATATTTAAGTTACTTTTATTTCATTTTTATGATGAATTTCCTCAATTCATCTCCTTTAAACTCTATTTGAGTTATTTATTTCCTAACTTTTCTAAGGTTATAGCCCGAGGTATCCCACCTAAGGTTTCTAACCTACAGCTCTGATACCACCTTGTGACGCCTCCAAATCTGGGTACTTGAAACCCGTACTTGGTGCTACACGATCCATTCATTCAAACTGCTTAATATATTAAATAATTAAAAAGATTACATCAGATTTTACTATCCCAGGTACGAAGACCTTAAAGTACGTTATTACATGATAGATAATGTGTTATCACATAATAACACTACAACTAATACAGATAACGACTTCCAGTTACTCCTGCAGCTTTCCTTTTCCCTTGTCCTTGTCGGACCCTTCTACTCGCTCAGGTTTAACTGAAAACATTTAATTTCAAAGTAAGAATGAGCATTCAAGTGCTCAGTAAGTAATAACAAACAATAAGCATTGCATGAAAGGAATAAATGTTTTCTTTGATTTATACTTCTACAACTAATCGATAGTTGTGAAGTAACTGAAACAATTCTGAATAATTTATCAAATCGTTTATATTTTTTAAACGACATACTGACTATAGATGTTGAGTGGTCAAAAGACCATGAACTTTATTTTCATTTATTGAAAAGGTTCTATCAGAAATTCATCTGTGAACCGACTGAACTTACGGGCACGGTGGGTGATCAACCCTTTATGCCCTGCGTTGATCAACACTACTTGCGATATTCTCATTGCCTTTAGGCACAATTAAAATTTTTCCCAAATAAGGGATGTTCATTCTCAGACTTGAGTTCCAAATCAAAACAATCTGATTGGAAAGCTCTACCTAATCTTAATAATGCGTAAAGACTAGCAAATGAGAAAGGACATTAGTCTAGCCGTAACAAAGGCTTAGACTTGATTTTTAAAAAGTTCATATTCAATAAGAACGAAAAACATGTCTCTTAACATAACTTATCAACATAAACCTCGAAGGTAATATAGAAAACTTGGATTTAATGAATGAAGCTTGCTTATAGATAAATGAGTTCAAGGTACTTGTTCATAAAAAGAATAAACGAGTTTAGGTTACTCGCAACAATAATCGGATTGCACAAGTTAGGGAACTTGTACAAACGTACAACATAGATAACTTGCATAATATTAAAATATTACACATGTTAAGGAAACTTGCACAGGAATACGATGCAAGGCTAGAACACTTGCACCGTCATTAATTTAATATAACGTTGAAAGAAACAAATCAATTTCGGGATATTTGCTTAAACGTATACCTATTTGCACAAAATCAAAGTAGTGCATAGGGTAGAGATACTTGCCTCAATTGGAGATTATCCTTAAAATTAACTTGACTTCTTTCAACAAACCCTCTTACTATTGATTGACGTTTTGCTTCCTCACTTCTCTTAACTGTTAATCTTCAGCTTTGTTCAATATTAATGCAGGAGAATTTTGAGATGAAGAGAAAACAAAGGACTATTGACTGAAGCTTGAGTTGCATATATACATAGAGCCTAAATCTTGCTCATCACGAATAATACTTGATGATCACTTTTATAGCCTTGATGAGTATTAGGTCTAGTTTAATTAGTATAGGGCAGCTCCTGCTTGCTAAATTCTATATTGTACTTGAGCAGCACTTTTTTTTTATAAGTATACCCAACACATACTCTTTTATTAAACCGACTTGGCTAATTAACTTAACTTGAAGGTTACATATTACATATATCACCTATTACATATATTATATATTTTCCCAATATATAATATATTTCATATTCCCCTTTGTCCATAAAATAAATGCTATACATTAAATAAATAAAAATAATTAATTTATTTAATGCCAACATTTTTCCATATTAAAATAATTTAATTTCATAAAGTATTTTAATTCACTTAAATTAATGTAGTATCAAATTTGATATACATAATTTAATTATTTCCTCCTTCGTTCCACAAATGGAAATCATATATTAATTAATATACAATTTATCTTTCTCTCTAAGAACCGACTTAATTATCCTTATCCCATAAATTGCTTGAAGGTTACCCAATTGAGCAATTATCTTATCCAACTGAGCTTAATTATTAATCTGATATAACATATATATTCAATATACATTATATATTACGTATTTCATATAAAATATATTACGTATTTTACAATATATAATATATTCCATATTTCATTTCCGTAATATAAATGTTATACATTAAATAAAAATAATTAATTTATTTAATGCATTTACTTTACTATATTAAAATAATTTAATTTCATAAATTATTCTAATACATCCATTATATTAAAATAAATTAACTTCATAAATTATTTTAATTTACTCAATTTAATGTATATACACGAATTAATTACTTCCTTCTAGCAGTGTATTATCCTAATTCTTAGCTCTAATCCTTTCTTTCTTTTAGTGGTATTAATAGAAGAATTTGATAGCTTGCAGAGAAAAGAGAAACTGAATATAGAAGGCTTGATACATATATAGAAGTGAATTTTTTACTCTCCACTCTTTTCTCTTTGTCCTTACTCAATGTCCTTGGTTGCTGCGTTTGGTTTGGCTGAGTTGTTCTCTAAATTTTTTAACCCATTGCCAGCTCCTGCTCTCTTATTAACTGACTCATCTTTCTTTGCTTGAAGGTTACTCTTATGTTTATATACATATATTACACACAGTAATATACATATTACATATATATCTATTACATACGTACCTATAACATATATTATATATATATATATATATATATATATATATAACATACATACATATAGTACATATATACATTTTATATAACATATATTATATATAATATACATACGCACATACATATTACATATATATATATATATATTATACTTGGTACATACATTCAATACAATATATACATTAAATACTATAATGTACTATACCAAAAAAACTTTTCTATAAAAATGGAAGGTATACATTAAATAAAAATAATTTATTTAATAAAATAATTTCAACATATTAAAATAAGTTAATATCATAAAATATTTTAAATCACCTTATTTAATGTATTATTAAATACATAAAATTCAACGTGCTAAACTCATTATATTAAAATAATGATAATTTACTCATAATAATTTCCTTTTGTATGTATCGCGTGATGCCACATTAAATGTGTAGTCCAGACAATTATAATAATAACTACAAAAATAATTCCATTTAATAAGCTAACATATTTAGTGGGACAAACTTACTGAAAATAAAATAATTAATATTCAATTAATTATTCACAACAACTTGCATAAATTTTAATCATCTCTTTCTTCTCATAAATTGTTTTTCAACAATTTGCTGAACTACGACAAATATAATATTTTATATATTTACCATATTACAGACATGCTCGCGATAATATATTATTTATACATTATTTAATAAAATAAAAAAGGAAAATTTTAGTATGCTAAATTCCATCATTTTCTTCTTCTTACACACTGTTTTCAAAAATTTACTTACGATATATTTATTATCACATATACCAATTGTCGCATCGCACATACTCACTTAAACAATTGAGTAAATAAATTCTTATTTATTTATTATTATTATTATTTTATTATTTATTTTATTATTATTTTTTTTTTGAAATCTCGGATTGTCACAAAATAAGTATAAATGTGATTTGCCCTTGTGGTTCTAAAAAGAGATTCAAACGGTAATTTTGTTTTTCATTACCCACTAAAGGTCCAATACTTCACTAAAGTGTTTATTATTTTTTGCTAGTAAGGAATTTATTTGTGTTCAAACAAAGAAACTGAATTAATTCTTTTAATTTCTTATATTTAACGTCTTTCATGATACTTATATCCGCTTCTTCATCTTTTGTTATTCATATGACTATAGCCATACATGATGAATGTAATTGAATACATGTTGCTAGTCAATAAAGACCTTGATGATGAAGTATCTCTTGAAGCCTGTGAATTTTGGTAATGCCTCCACCTTGTGCACTCATGCTGTGAAAGCGAGTAGTAGTCATGCTTGTGTGTACTGGATTGAACAGTTCTTTCCCTAGTTAAGTAGTGATTTGGTATTTCATGGGCAGTTTGTTGAAGGCGCCAACTTTGTACATGTGTCCCAATAAATCATTTAGATAATTGATTGTAAAGATGATGATCATGTACTGGATGATTTTATTTAATTAATAATATTTTGAGTTTTTTGTACTTTTGCCATAATTTGTTATGGGGTTATTGAGTCACGATTTATTTTGTTTATAAAATAATTTCGACATTCGTTACATAACAAAGAAAAAGGCAACATTTATATCGTTGCAAATTATAACAATTTTCGTTGTACATATAAAGCAAACGACAATGTATAGTTTCGTTGCTAATCGATAACTTTCGCTGCTCTCGAAAAATAATCAGCATCGAACATTATTCTTGCTAATTGATCATAATTATCCATAACAACACCAATGACAACGAATAATGTCGTAGCAAAGTAATATATGACCGATATATTTTGCACATTTAGTAACGAATATTGTTGTCAAAAAGTATACAATCAATAACGAAAACTAGTTAAGGTAATAATTTTCATACTATTTAGCAATGACAAATATCGTTGGCAAAAGTGTTTCAACCGCAACGAAATTTCATCTTCGTTGACAAAAAAAGGTTAATTTCGTTGCCAATTAGAAAGATTTTGCAACGAAAGTTGCTTTTCAGTAACAATTTCTTAATAAATTTGCAACAATACATTTCGTTGCTAAATGATCTATGCTTTTATACGACAACCAACTTTCGTTGCGAAATATCTTACTTTTTGCAACGATCAAAATAATTTCGTTACTAGACAATTAGCAACGCTCATTGCGCAACGGATGGTACAACGACCGAAAAATCGTTGCAAATGACATTTAGCAACGAAATTTCATATCTTTAGCAACGAAAACTGGTTGTTGCCGAATCGCCATTTTTTGTAGTGAAATTTGTTATATTTTGTTTAAGGCTTCTATTTAAATTAAAATGTTATGTTCTTTTATTTCAAACTTCGGATCAAGTATTTATTTTTGAACTGTAAAAATGAGATTATATGATTTTGAACTGTGAAGTAATATAGTTTTGAATGTCGATGAGATTGTGAAAAGTTTTTGAAATCCTCAGTCCGACTGTGTATAGAACCCGTTATTGTTTACGTTTAGTTCCGGAGCTAATATAAGACCTACTAAGGTGCACACTTTTTAGATGTCAGGCCTTCGGGGAGCGTGTATTTTTATAGATACCTTAGTAGGGTGCGTGGACATTGACACTATCGAACTTTTGGGTCGTGTTACAAGGCTAATGTAACCTTAGTCTTTAGGGCTATAGATTAAAAGATATATTGTATACATTGAAATTATTGTTGAATTGTTTTAGTTTTGAAAGAATATATACTATTGTTATTGAACAAAAAGATATTTCGAAAAATAATTTTTGCAAATTGTACTTGATTCAGCTAGATAAGGAGGATTGCTACTTATTGAGCTTTATCGCTCACACCCCTTTACCAATTTTTACAGGTTTCATTGTTGAGAGCTGAAAACTTATTTGATGCACTTTGGATAGCTGAAGATTTGTTTAAAATGTCATTTCCTTTAATGTTGAATTTTGATATAAAAAAAACTCTTAGTTTTGAGGAGTTGCGTCTCTATTTTACGTTTTTGATATTTGATGATTTTTTTATTTGAAATTGGATTTAAAAGATGTTTATTGTTAGGTTTAACTTAAGATTATTGTTGAATTATTTTATTTAGGTTGCGCTATTGATATTATTGCCTTGCGGGCTTTTGGGCTTGCGGCGTGTAACACTTCGGGCTTGTAGCGGGTTCAGGGTATTACAGAGATGGTATCAAAGTAGTGACCCCTCACAATGTGTTGGGTTGAAAAACCTACATATTTCCTGGGGAGTGATTTTGGGAGTTAGTTGTGGGTTATAGTTTTGGGTAATTTAAGATTTTTGAAGTTAAATAGAGAATAAGATAAGGAATCTTCGTACTGTTTGAGGTTTAGTACTTGAGGCTAATTAGGTATTTTATTTTATTTGATTGTAGGATGGATGATCGAAACATGGTAGATGACTTATCTGAGGGATTTGGAGATTTTGACCCCAAAATTTATTTCGTACCCCATAAGAAGCCAACCAATAAGTTTGTTCGTGAATCGTCTTAATACGAGATAAGGGATGAAGAGTCGGAGAAACCTCGGGGACCTAGTTCTTGAGTGAGGAATAAAAGAGCGAAAAAGAATAGTCATCACTTCAAGGATGAAGTAAGAGATCATGGCATGATCGCAAAGTCAGAGGACGGGGTTAAACACCTTAGAACAACATTGAGGGAGATGGATATAAAGTTAGAGATTACCCTAGAAGACCGAGATAGATATGCAAGGCATGTTTTAAAGGGATGTGAAAGTCTTAAGGAAGCTGTCCGTCGTGCGTTTCCTGATACAATGAAACCACATGAGGCAATGGACATATTTATTGAGGAGTTTGACAAACGTCTTGAGATGGTGAAGAAGGATGCCAAGTGGCGTTAAATCTTGTAATAGATTAGAATTTAGGAAAAGTTTTGTTTAAGGATTTTATTGATTTATCGTTTGTTAATTGGTTGTTACTTTGCGTTTTGAGCATGAACATGTGATGGTATTTTGAATTAAATAAATTTAGAGTTTTTGAATTTCAATTATGTGTGTGCTTTGATCTTGATTCCTTTATGTTACTAGTTTGTATAATATTGTTGAGTGGGGATTGTTTTATTAATGTAGGAACATACCGCCCAAAAGAAGCATCCCTACTAACAACAATTTTGGAACTGATGGTATGACTCAGTTGGCTACTACTTTAGCTCAGCTAGTGCAGAACCAACAGTCTGGGCAGCATGGCATAGTAGCAAAATTCAAGCGATTGAACCCGCCAATTTTTGAAGGGGCTACAAACTCTGCCATCGTTGAGAGGTGGATTCAATAAATAGAGAAGGCATTTGACCTGCTAGGAAGTCGCGAGGCTAATAAAGTGACGTTGACAGTTTACCAACTTCAAGGTGTGGCGTATGATTGGCGGCTTATGGATAGAAGAAAGCACGAGGGGAATCCTAAACCCTACACTTGGACTATGTTCAAGGAAGTATTTACTAACAAGTACTTTCCTAGAACTATCCGGGCACAAAAGGAGAGGGAATTTATCAGGCTCGAACTAGGGAGTAAGACAGTTACTCAATATGAAGCCGAATTCGTGAAGCTCGCCAAGTATGCATTGACCTTGGAGGATGGATTGCGGGCCGACATAAGACATGGAGTGGCGTCTTTTGAGCTTCCCACATATGATGCGGTGCTCAATAAGGCATTAGTAATCGAGAAAGGCTTAACAGAAATGGAGAAAGGGAGTTCCATAAGATAGAAGAGCCATCCGAAGGAGAGTGGAGCCATGGAGGACCTACAAAGAAGTTGAATACGCAGATCACTAGATCAAGAAAACCAATGGAATCAAGAGAAGAAGATGAGGTGTACGAGGTGTGGTAGGAACCACCTAGACAAGGAATGTCGCTGGAATACGGGAGCATGTTTTCATTGTGGAGATTTCGGTCATAGGATTGCACAATGCCCCAATAACCCACCACCTATAGGAGATGGGAAGAAGGAGAAAAGAAGGAGAAAATAACCATGGCAAGCCTAAGACCAAATCGAGGACATGTGTTTCAACTTTCAGACAACCAAAATTAAGGTATGGACCTCTTTATCAATTGTGTTTAGTAATTAGATAATAAATTTCTTGATTCTGTGATATTCGTGTTTCCTTTAGAATTGTGATTTGAGAATTTGGTGGACCAAATTCTTTTAAGTTGGGTAGAATGTAATACCCGATCAAAAAAATGATAATAATAATAATATAATTAGATAATAGAAGTGTAACTAATAATTTTTTTATACATATCTAAACCCTATAAAGATAAGATAAGTTATTTAAGTTCTAACAACTTTTTAATTTTTAAAGGACTCTTTTACCTGGTAACATATTTAGCGAAGGAATTAAATATATTTAAACAATAAGAGAGAGAGAAGAACGTAAAAATTATCTGGTTTGGAGTACTGCAACACAGAGGAGAAGAAAAGAAGAAAACTCAATTAGGTAAAATCAAAATCTTCCTTTCCGATTATGAGATGATACTTGTATTTAATCTGTGTGATTCTAATTTTAAAATAATGATTATAACAATTTAGTAAAATAAACAGTGTGTGTGTGTGTATATATATATATATTTATTTTCTTGGTGTATGTATACATCGGATATTATAGGTATAAATAGGATATTTACATATATGTGTGTATCAATTATGTACGCGATTTTAGTTATGATTCATTTGAATATGTATTTATTATGTATGTTAATGTGTACAGTTTATATTCACATAAGTATTGAGTCTATAAATTGAATATGATAATATGTCAGTGTATGGTTATATATAATGGCTAGTAAGTTTATGTGGGTTATTGTGTGTGAGGGTGGTAATAGCTTGGTGTCATTAACATGTTAAGGGTTTATATTTAAAATATATATATTTATATGCATGTGATAGTATTTATACAAATGTTTTATATATTTTCTATACAGATATAGATATCAATATAATATTTATATAGATATTTTATATATTCGTTCTGTGTATTCCGAATGGATGTTCCATGCTTCCTGCTATATTATTCTTAGTCTGCATATGTATATGTATTGATTTTCTACTTGCCAAATGGTTCTGTAGATACAGTAATTTATAGGTATAACAAAATGAATTCTAGACTAATGACAGAAAATACTTATATTAATTTTAAAGTTATAATATGTAAGTTATTATAATTTCAGAAAATCAATATAATTCTAGTATATTCATTAAATATAAGTTGAATTAAAAATAATAAAAAAATAATAAATATCAATGTGTGTAAGATATGAAATTAAAATATATTTGAGCTAGGATAAATTATCCTAATGATTTTATTTCTTCTAAATTTATATTTAGGATTTGTTCGGCTAATATTTTCGTATTTCGCAATATCGAGGTAAGTGGCTTTCCGAACTATTTAGTGTTTTTTTTAAATTATCGTTTACTTATATTTATATCTTAGAAATTATTCGGATGCCTAAATGTACTGTTTTAAAATTTGTTATATTTTGTTTAAGGCTTCCATTTAAATTAAAATGTTATGTTCTTTTATTTCAAACTTCGGATCAAGTATTTATTTTTGAACTTTGAAAATGAGATTATATGATTTTGAACTGTGAAATAATATAGTTTTGAATATCGATGAGATTGTGAAACGTTTTTGAAATCCTCAGTCGGACTATGTATAGGACTCATTATTGTTTACGTTTAGTTCCAGAGCTAATATAAAACCTACTAAGGCGCATACCTTTTAAATGCCCTTCAAGAAGTATGTCTTTTTATAGATACCTTAGTATGGTGCGTGAACATTGACACTATCGAACTTTTGGGGTCGTGTTACAGTGCTATTGTAACCTTAGTCGCTAGGGCTGTGGATTAAAAGATATATTGTATACATTGAAATTATTTTTGAATTGTTTTAGTTTTGAAAGAATATATACTATTGTTATTGAACAAAAAGATATTTCGAAAAAGTATTTTTACAAATTGTACTTGATTCAGCTAGATAGGGAGGATTGCTACTTGTTGAGCTTTATCGCTCACTCCTTACAAATTTTTACAGGTCTCATTGTTGAGAGCTGAGCACTTATTTGATGCACTTTGGATAGCTGAAGATTTGAGGAGCTGCGTCTTCATTTTACGTTTTTGATATTTGATGGGGTTTTTCATTTGAAAATGGATTTAAAAGATGTTTATTGTTGAGTTTAATTTAATATTATTGTTGAATTATTTTAGTTAGGTTGCCCTATTGATATTGTTGCCTTGCGGGCCTTTGGACTTGCGGTGTGTAGCACTTCGGGCTTGTAGCAGGTTCAAGGTATTACAGAGATGGTATCAAAGTAGTGGCCCCTCATAAGGTGTTGGGTGAAAAAGCCTACATATTTCCTGGGGAGTGGTTTTGGGAGTTAGCTGTGGGTTATAGTTTTGGCTAATTTAAGATTTTTGAAGTTAAATAGAGAACAAGATAAGGAATCTTCGTATTATTTGAGGTTTAGTACTTGAGGCTAATTGGGTATTTTATTTTATTTGGTTGTAGGATGGGTGATCAAAACATGGTAGATGACTTATCTGAGGGATTTGGAGATTTTGACCCCAAAATTTATTTCGCACCCCATAAGAAGCCAACCAATAAGTCTGTTCGTGAATCGTCTCAATACAGGATTAGGGATGAAAAGTCAGAGAAACGTCGGGGACCTAGTTCTCGAGTGAGGAATAAAAGAGCGAAAAAGAATAGGCATCACTTCAAGGATGAAGTAAGAGATCGTGGCATGATCGCAAAGTCAGAGGACGAGGTTAAACACCTTATAAGAACATTAAGGGAGATGGATATAAAGTTAGAGATTACCCTAGAAGACCGAGATAGATATGCAAGGGATGTTTTGAAGGGATGTGAAAGTCTTAAGGAAGCTATCCGTCGTGTGTTTCCTGGTACAGCGGAACCGCAAGAGGCAATGGACACATTTATTGAGGAGTTCGACAAACGTCTTGAGATGGTGAAGAAGAGGGATGCCAAGTGGCGTTAAATCTTGAAATATATTAGAATTTAGGAAGAGATATTTTTAAGTGTTTTATTGATTTGTCGTTTGTTAATTGGTTGTTACGTTGCCTTTTGAGCTTGAACATGTGATGGTATTTTAAATTAAATAAATTTGGAGTTTTTGAATTTTAATTATGTGTGTGCTTTGATCTTGATTCCTTTATGTTACTAGTTTGTATAGTGTTATTCAGTGGGGATTTTTTTTATGTAGGAACATGTTGCCTAGAAGAAGCATCCCTACTAACAATAATTTTGGCACTGATGGTATGACTCAGCTGGCTACTACTTTAGCTCAGCTAGTGCAGAACCAATAGCCGGGCAGCGTGGCATAGTAGCTGAATTCAAGATATTGAACCCGCCAATTTTTGAAGGGGCTACGGACTCTGCCATCATTGAGAGGTGGATTCAAGAAATGGAGGCGTTTGACCTGCTAGGAAGTAGCGAGGCTAATAAGGTGACGTTGGCAGTTTACCAACTTCAAGGTGGGGCGTATGATTGGTGGCTTATGGAAAGAAGAAAGCACGAGGAGAATCCTAAACCCTACACTTGTACTATGTTCAAGGAAGTAATTACCAACAAGTACTTTCCTAGAATGATCCGGACACAAAAAGAGGAGGGAATTTATCAGGCTCGAACAAGGGAGTAAGACAGTTGCTCAATATGAAACCGAATTCGCGAAGCTCGCCAAGTATGCACCAACCTTGGTAGCAGATGAGGATACGAAAGCACGTAGGTTGGAGGATGGATTGCAGGCCAACATAAGACATGGAGTGGGGTCTTTTGAGCTGCCCACATATAATGCAGTACTCAATAAGGCATTAGTAATCGAGAAAGGCTTAGCAGAAATGGAGAAAGGGAAGAACCATAAGAGAGAAGAGCCATCCGAAGGAGAGTCGAGCTATGGAGGACCTATAAAGAAGTTTAATACGCAGACCACTAAATTTAGAGGAAATCAAGGAAATCAATGGAATCAAGAGAACAAGCTGAGGTGTACGAGGTGTGGTAGGAACCACCTAAACAAGGAATGTCGCTGGAATACGGGAACGTGTTTTCATTGTGGAGATTTTGGTCATAGGATTGCACAATGCCCCAAGAACCCTCCGCCTATAGGAGATGGGAAAGAGGAGAAAGGAAGGAGGAGAAAATAACCTTGGCAAGCCTAAGACCAAATCGAGGACGTGTGTTTCAACTTTCAGGCAACCAAAATTAAGGTATGGACCTCTTTATCAATTGTGTTTAGTAATTAGATAATAAATTTCTTGATTCTGTGATATTTGTGTTTCCTTTAGAAATGTGATTTGGGAATTTAGAGGACCAAATTCTTTTAAGCTGGGTAGAATGTAATACCCGATTAAAAAATGATAATAATAATAATAATAATAATATAATTAGATAATAGAAGTGTAACTAATAATTTATTTATACATATCTAAAACCAATAAAGTTAAGATAAGTCATTTAAGTTGTAACAACTTTTTAATTTTTAAAGGACTCTTTTACCTAGTAACATATTTAGCAAAGGAATTAAATATATTTAAACAATTAGAAAGAGAGAGAGAAGAACATAAAAATTATCTCGTTTGGAGTACTGCAACACATAGGAGAAGAAAAGAAGAAAACTCAATTAAGTAAAATCAAAATCTTCCTTTTCGATTATGAGATGATACTTGTATTTAATCTGTGTGATTCTAATTTTAAAATAATGATTATAACAATTTAGTAGAATAAACAGTGTGTGTGTATATATATATCGGATATTATAGGTATAAATAGGATATTTACATATATGTGTGTATCAATTATGTACGCGATTTGAGTTATGATTCATTTGAATATGTATTTATTATGTATGTTAATGTGTACAGTTTATATGCACATAAGTATTGAGTCTATAAATTGAATATGATAATATGTCAGTGTATGGTTATATATAATGGCTAGTAAGTTTATGTGGGTTATTGTGTGTGAGGGTGGTAATAGCTTGGTGTCATTAACATGTTAAGGGTTTATATTAAAAATATATATATTTATATGCATGTGATAGTATTTATACAAATGTTTTATATATTTTCTATACAGATATAGATATCAATATAATATTTATATAGATATTTTATATATTCGTTCTGTGTATTCCGAATAGATGTTCCATGCTTCCTGCTATATTATTCATAGTCTGCATATGTATGTGTATTGATTTTCTACTTGCCAAATGGTTATGTAGATACAGTAATTTATAGGTATAACAAAATGAATTCTAGACTAATGACAGAAAATACTTATATTAATTTTAAAGTTATAATATGTAAGTTGTTATAATTTCAGAAAATCAATATAATTCTAGTATATTCATTAAATATAAGTGGAATTAAAAATAATAAATGTCAATGTGTGTAAGATATGAAATTAAAATATGTTTGAGCTAGGATAAATTATCCTAATGATTTTATTTCTTCTAAATTTATATTTAGGATTTGTTCGGCTAATATTTTCGTATTTCGAAATATCGAGGTAAGTGGCTTTCCGAACTATTTAGTGTTTTATTTTAAATTATCGTTTACTTATATTTATGTCTTAGAAATTATTCGGATGCCTAAATGTATTGTTTTAAAATTTGTTATATTTTGTTTAAGGCTTCCATTTAAATTAAAATGTTATGTTCTTTTATTTCAAACTTCGGATCAAGTATTTATTTTTGAATTGTGAAAATGAGATTATATGATTTTGAACTGTGAAATAATATAGTTTTGAATATCGATGAGATTGTGAAACGTTTTTGAAATCCTCAGTCGGACTATGTATAGGACCCATTATTGTTTACGTTTAGTTCCACAGCTAATATAAAACCTACTAAGGCGCATACCTTATAAATGCCCTTCAAGGAGTGTGTCTTTTTATAGATACCTTAGTAGGGTGCGTGAACATTGACATTATCGAACTTTTGGGGTCGTGTTACAGTGCTATTGTAATCTTAGTCGCTAGGGCTGTGGATTAAAAGATATATTGTATACATTGAAATTATTTTTGAATTGTTTTAGTTTTGAAAGGATATATACTATTGTTATTGAACAAAAAAATATTTCGAAAAAGTATTTTTACAAATTGTACTTGATTCAGCTAGATAGGGAGGATTGCTACTTGTTGAGCTTTATCGCTCACTCCTTACAAATTTTTACAGGTCTCATTGTTGAGAGCTGAGCACTTATTTGATGCACTTTGGATAGCTGAAGATTTGAGGAGCTGCGTCTTCATTTTACGTTTTTGATATTTGATGGGGTTTTTCATTTGAAAATGAATTTAAAAGATGTTTATTATTGGGTTTAATTTAATATTATTGTTAAATTATTTTAGTTAGGTTGCCCTATTGATATTGTTGCCTTGCGAGCCTTTGGGCTTGCGGTGTGTAGCACTTCGGGCTTGTAGCAGGTTCAAGGTATTACAGAGATGGTATCAAAGTAGTGGACCCTCATAAGGTGTTGGGTGAAAAAGCCTACATATTTCCTGGGGAGTGGTTTTGGGAGTTAGCTGTGGGTTATAGTTTTGGCTAATTTAAGATTTTTGAAGTTAAATAGAGAATAAGATAAGGAATCTTCGTATTATTTGAGGTTTAGTACTTGAGGCTAATTGGGTATTTTATTTTATTTGGTTGTAGGATGGGTGATCAAAACATGGTAGATGACTTATATGAGGGATTTGGAGATTTTGACCCCAAAATTTATTTCGCACCCCATAAGAAGCCAACCAATAAGTCTGTTCGTGAATCGTCTCAATACGGGATTAGGCATGAAGAGTCGGAGAAACGTCGGGGACCTAGTTCTCGAGTGAGGAATAAAAGAGCGAAAAAGAATAGGCATCACTTCAAGGATGAAGTAAGAGATTGTGGCATGATCGCAAAGTCAGAGGACGAGGTTAAACACCTTAGAAGAACATTGAGGGAGATGGATATAAAGTTAGAGATTACCCTAGAAGACCGAGATAGATATGCAAGGCATGTTTTGAAGGGATGTGAAAGTCTTAAGGAAGCTATCCGTCGTGCGTTTCCTGGTACAATGGAACCGCAAGAGGCAATGGACACATTTATTGAGGAGTTCGACAAACGTCTTGAGATGGTGAAGAAGAGGGATGCCAAGTGGCGTTAAATCTTGAAATAGATTAGAATTTAGGAAGAGATTTTTTTAAGTATTTTATTGATTTGTCGTTTGTTAATTGGTTGTTACTTTGCCTTTTGAGCTTGAACATGTGATGGTATTTTGAATTAAATAAATTTGGAGTTTTTGAATTTTAATTATGTGTGTGCTTTGATCTTGATTCCTTTATGTTACTAGTTTGTATAGTGTTGTTGAGTGGGGATTTTTTTTATGAAGGAATATGTCGCCTAGAAGAAGCATCCCTACTAACAATAATTTTGGCACTGATGGTATGACTCAGCTGGCTACTACTTTAGCTCAGCTAGTGCAGAACCAATAGCCTGGGCAGCGTGGCATAGTAGCAGAATTCAAGCCATTGAACCCGCCGATTTTTGAAGGGGCTACGGACTCTGCCATCATTGAGAGGTGGATTCAAGAAATAGCGAAGGCGTTTAACCTGCTAAGAAGTAGCGAGGCTAATAAGGTGACGTTGGCAGTTTACCAACTTCAAAGTGGGGCGTATGATTGGTGGCTTATGGAAAGAAGAAAGCACGAGGGGAATCCTAAACCCTACACTTATACTATGTTCAAGGAAGTAATTACCAACAAGTACTTTCCTAGAATGATCCGGGTACAAAAGGAGAGGGAATTTATCAGGCTCGAACAAGGGAGTAAGACAGTTGCTCAATATGAAGCCGAATTCCCGAAGCTCGCCAAGTATGCACCAACCTTAGTAGCAGATGAGGATACGAAAGCACGTAGGTTGGAGGATGGATTGCAGGCCAACATAAGACATGGAGTGGGGTCTTTTGAGCTGCCCACATATAATGCAGTGCTCAATAAGGCATTAGTAATCGAGAAAGGCTTAGCAGAAATGGAGAAAGGGAAGAACCATAAGAGAGAAGAGCCATCCGAAGGAGAGTCGAGCCATGGAGGACCTACAAAGAAGTTGAATACGCAGACTACTAAATTTAGAGGAAATCAAGGAAATCAATGGAATCAAGAGAACAAACTGAGGTGTGCGAGGTGTGGTAGGAACCACCTAAACAAGGAATGTCGCTGGAATACGGGAACGTGTTTTCATTGTGGAGATTTTGGTCATAGGATTGCACAATGCCCCAAGAACCCTCCGCCTATAGGAGATGGGAAGAAGGAGAAAGGAAGAAGGAGAAAATAACCTTGGCAAGCCTAAGACCAAATCGAGGACGTGTGTTTCAACTTTCAAGCAACCAAAATTAAGATGGACCTCTTTATCAATTGTGTTTAGTAATTAGATAATAAATTTCTTGATTCTGTGATATTCGTGTTTCCTTTAGAAATGTGATTTGGGAATTTAGAGGACCAAATTCTTTTAAGATGGGTAGAATGTAATACCCGATTAAAAAAATGATAATAATAATAATATAATTAGATAATAGAAGTGTAACTAATAATTTATTTATACATATCTAAAACCTATAAAGATAAGATAAGTCATTTAAGTTGTAACAACTTTTTAATTTTTAAAGGACTCTTTTACCTGGTAACATATTTAGCAAAGGAATTAAATATATTTAAACAATTAGAGAGAGAGAGAAGAACGTAAAAATTATCTTGTTTGGAGTACTGCAACACAGAGGAGAAGAAAAGAAGAAAACTCAATTAGGTAAAATCAAAATCTTCCTTTTCGATTATGAGATGATACTTGTATTTAATATGTGTGATTCTAATTTTAAAATAATGATTATAACAATTTAGTAGAATAAACAGTGTGTGTGTGTATATATATATATATTTATTTTCTTGGTGTATGTATACATCGGATATTATAGGTATAAATAGGATATTTACATATACGTGTGTATCAATTATGTACGCGATTTGAGTTATGATTCATTTGAATATGTATTTATTATGTATGTTAATGTGTACAGTTTATATGCACATAAGTATTGAGTCTATAAATTGAATATGATGATATGTCAGTGTATGGTTATATATAATGGCTAGTAAGTTTATGTGGGTCATTGTGTGTGAGGGTGGTAATAGCTTGGTGTCATTAACATGTTAAGGGTTTATATTAAAAAAATATATATATTTATATGCATGTGATAGTATTTATACAAATGTTTTATATATTTTCTATATAGATATAGATATCAATATAATATTTATATAGATATTTTATATATTCGTTCTGTGTATTCCGAATGGATGTTCCATGCTTCCTGCTATATTATTCATAGTCTGCATATGTATATGTATTGATTTTCTACTTGTCAAATGGTTATGTAGATACAGTAATTTATAGGTATAACAAAATGAATTCTAGACTAATGACAGAAAATACTTATATTAATTTTAAAGTTATAATATGTAAGTTATTATAATTTCAAAAAATCAATATAATTCTAGTATATGGACTAAATATAATTTGAATTAAAAATAATAAAAAAATAATAAATGGCAATGTGTGTAAGATATGAAATTAAAATATGTTTGAGCTAGGATAAATTATACTAATTATTTTATTTGTTCTAAATTTATATTTAGGATTTGTTCGGCTAATATTTTTGTATTTCGCAATATCGAGGTTAGTGGCTTTCCGAACTATTTAGTGTTTTTTTTAAAATTATCGTTTACTTATATTTATGTCTTAGAAATTATTCGGATGCCTAAATGTACTGTTTTAAAATTTGTTATATTTTGTTTAAGGCTTCCATTTAAATTAAAATGTTATGTTCTTTTATTTCAAACTTCGGATCAAGTATTTATTTTTGAACTGTGAAAATGACATTATATGATTTTGAACTGTGAAATAATATAGTTTTGAATATCGATGAGATTGTGAAACGTTTTTGAAATCCTCAATCGGACTATGTATAAGACCCATTTTTGTTTACGTTTAGTTCCAGAACTAATATAAAACCTACTAAGGCTCATACCTTTTAAATGCCCTTCAGGGAGCGTGTCTTTTTATAGATACCTTAGTAGGGTGCGTGAACATTGACACTATCGAACTTTTGGGTCGTGTTACAGGGCTATTATAACCTTAGTCACTAGGGCTGTGGATTAAAAGATATATATTGTATACATTGAAATTATTTTTGAATTGTTTTAGTTTTGAAAGCATATATACTATTGTTATTGAACAAAAAGATATTTCAAAAAAGAAATTTTGCAAATTGTACTTGATTCAGCTAGATAAGGAGGATTGCTACTTGCTGAACTTTATCGCTCACCCTTTACAAATTTTTACAGGTTTCATTGTTGAGAGTTGATCACTTATTTGATACACTTTGGATAGCTGAAGATTTGTTTAAAATGTCATTTCCTTTAATGTTGAATATTGATAAAAACTCTTAGTTTCGAAGAACTGCTTCTCCATTTTACGTTTTTGATATTTGATGGTTTTTTTTCATTAGATTATTGTTGAATTATTTTATTTAGGTTGCGCTATTGATATTGTTGTCTGCACGCCTTTAGGCTTGCAGCGTGTAGCACTTCGGGCTTATAGCGGGTTTGGAGTTTTACAAATGTGTTATAGCACAACTTATTTTAACATTCACTAATACGTGGGTCTTATCATTTGACTAATAACGAGATTTATTAATTGAACTCGCATATTATTATTATTTTTCTCTATAAATGCACAATAGTTGGTGAAAATACATGTGCTCGATTAATGCAAGCTACAACACTATAAGGGGCGTAGAAATAGTATAAAATTAAGAAAATTCGCTCTATTTCAAAATTAAAAGGCTTAAATACACTTTAAACTTCTAAATTTTCTAATTTTAAAACTTAAACTTCAACATTTAAATTTGAAGACATTTGACCTTAATATTCTTAAAAATCTATAAATAAAACCTTTTGATCACTTGATTAAATGTTTCTTGCCGGAATAAGTCACGTGTTATGCATGCAGTCTCAAAATGAAAAAGTAATTTAGTTTTTTAAGGATATACATTGTTTTTGTTTGACTCCAATTTTTTTGATTTTTCTTCACCACACGCTATATCACGTGCCTATATATTTTTTTCTAAAGATATTTTTAGAGTAAAATTTTCCAAATTATCCTCACTCCAATCAATTATTACATGTTGATGATAAGAAAGTTTTATCTATAGAAATTGACAACATTAAAGCTTAAAGTCTTAATTGAAAAAGTTAGGGTTTGATCTGTGAGTTTAAAAAATGTTTTAAAAGGAAGTTACAACAATACATTGTTTTCCAACTTTTGATAACCACACTCCTTTTGAATCAGTCTTGAGCATAATTCTGTACCACAATAATTGTAGACCAATGAGATTATTTTAACAAGCACTAATAGGTGGGTTTTATCATTTGACTAATAATGAGATTATTAAATTGAACTCACATATTACTTTTTTTCTCTATAAATGCAGAATAGTTAATGCAAATACATGTACTCCACCCCTTAATGCAAACTACAAGACTATAAGGGTCATGAAAATAATACAAATTTAAGAAAACTAGTTAAATATTGCCTCTATTTCAAAATTAAAAGGCTTAAATATACTTGCAACTTCTAAATTTTTTCATTTTAAAACTTAAACTTCAACTTTTAAATTTTAAAATATTAAATCTTAATGTTCTTAAAAATTTATAATAAAAAAAAATACTTTGAATAGTTCTAGACCTTCAAGTCTTTGTCGGCTAGCTTATAGCTTATAGTCTTTGTCGGCTAGCTTATATCTTCTAGTCTTTGTCGGCTAGCCTATAGCTTATAGTCTTTGTCGGCTAGCTTATAGCTTGTTGTCTTTGTCGGCTAGCTTATATGATTTTCCTTTCCACAGTCTTCCCGTGGAAATTATTGAAAGCTTAGAGCTTATAGTCTTTGTCGGCTAGCTTATATGATTTTTTCCTTTCCACAGTCTTCCCGTGGAAATTATTGAGATAAATTTCTCCGAAAATTATCCAATTAATAAGACCATTTCTTTAATGGGGGGTTGTATTCACTAAAAGTTAATTACTCCCCACATTCCAAACTATAAATATCTCCTTTTTTTTAAAAGAATTAAAAATATATATTTTTCCACCTTTCAAACGAAGGGAGTAAATTTTTCCTATAGTACTATAGAAAAGTAATTAATATTAAATCATAAATGACTACTATCAATTGTTGTATATAATATTATATTTAAATAAATATTAATCTCAAAAGAAGAGGTGAGGAAAGCTTAGAATAAAAAGAAAATAAAATCAATGATGAAATTATATAGAAGAATAGAAGAAAACAAATTAAAATGGTATAAAAGAATATGTTGTCTTGTATAGGAATTTTACTTCTTTACTTTACCATTTACAAATATGAATTGGTTCATGATCTGATTATATTCTGATTCATGATTTTTGTGACATTTATCTTCAATATAAAAAACAAAGAAATGAGTCAACTCTTAATCAATATAGAAGACTTTTATTTATTTTTTATTTATTTTTTACTTTTTTCACAAATTTGGTCAATATTAATTTGATTCAATCCTTAATTGATATTCACAAATTTTAAAAATGGACCTCTTTTGTGGAACGGATGAATTATTTCATATATTCATTATGTAGCAAAATGTAAATAAATAATTGTTTGGGAAAAATCATTTACTTCTAAATTCTAATTTCTCTCTCTCTCTCTCTCTCTCTCTCTCTCTATATATATATATATATATATATATATATATATATATATATATATACACTGCTTAAGGAAAGGAGGAAGTATTATATTTAATAATGATTTTATATCTAGGAGAAGGTGGAAGAATTATATATTGCTTAAGGAATTTTTAAACAATAGTTATGCATTTGACTGTTTTTGAAAAGTCATTCTTTACATATTTTATGTTTCAACATAAATAAGATAATTTAATTATTTAAAACGACTTAATAACTTTCAAGTTATCAAAATAACGCACACAATTTTTGTTACACCAAAATCATTGAACTTTTAAGAAATATAAAAAATGACTTAAAATTTGACCAGATCATATATACAAGTTAATAGACATATTAGCGCATATGATACATTTTTTGACACGTTAGCGGTCAACTCGAATTTTTTTTTTATGTGCAGAGTACTTCAATTACTATTTGGTTTCAAAAACCAACTCAAAATTAGAATCATAATAATTAAATAGAAATCAAGTCCCTATATATACGTTGTAATATAGCTATAAAATATTTATCTTTCTATTCTTGTAATTGTTTTTCTTTTTCTTTCTTTATATTCTGATCACCAATGCATATATGCGGGAAAGAAGAGAGAGAATTCCTAAACCACTATATATACTTCATTTTGCAACATGCCTTGTTTGTTAATAACATAAAGAATTCCGGTCAGTGTTTCGAAGTGTGTGAACCATTAAAGGGTCATGAGGATAGCTTGCATCATGATCTTTTCTATTATAGTAGTACTCTTGTTGCTTCATACTATTCTTAGGAGTTGCTCAGCCATAAGTACTAGTCTTCATCATCATCATGATCATGTAACTTTAATTAACATCACCACGGATGAATCCACTCTTTTGGCCTTGAAATCTAGCATCGTTTCTGATCCTAACCATACCCTGACAAACAATTGGTCCATCGCGAAAGGCTCTTGTTGTAACTGGGTTGGAGTCACTTGTGGCACTCGCCATAAACGAGTCGTCGCCTTAAATCTTTCAACCATGGGCCTAATAGGCACCATTCCTCCGCAAATTGGAAACCTCTCATTCCTTGTTACACTTGATCTTAGTAAGAATAGTTTCAGCGGTTCTCTTCCCAAAGAATTGTCTGGTTTGCGTCGACTTAAAGAAATCAGTCTAAGATTCAACAACTTTGAGGGGGAGCTTCCCTCATGGTTGGGTGAATTAACCAAACTTGAACATTTGTTGCTTGTAGATAACAGTTTTACAGGCATTATTCCACCTTCTTTTTCCAACATAACAATGCTTGTGCGGTTGAGTTTAGGGTTCAACTCTCTTCGTGGAAGTATTCCCCCCGAGTTTGGTAGTCTTGCTAACTTGGAATTATTTGAGATGCAAAGTAACCAGCTTACTGGCTCCATCCCACTCACCATCTACAACATCTCAACACCGACAATTATTGCGTTTTCAAATAATAGTTTGTCTGGTAATCTGCCAACAGATATTTGTAAACGTATCCCGAAAATCGAAGAGCTTCTTCTGTTTCAGAACAAACTGTCTGGCCCAATTCCTTCATCTCTACATGAATGCTCAAAACTTAAAGTTTTCGATTTGTCAACCAACGAATTCAGCGGAATCATATCAAGAGAGATTGGAAACTTAACTCTGCTGCACAAGTTGCTCCTCGATTCCAACTACTTGAAAGGTATGGATATGATGCTAGCTGCTGCTTTTACCTTTAAGATCACTTTCTTTTCTTTTCAACAATAATAATTTAATAAATTATAAATTTTTTTTGTTAAAATTCTTACTCCTCTCGTCCAATTTTACTTGTCCTAATTTGAGAATTTTATTTAAAAAAAATTATTTCCAAATTTAATAAAGGTATGGATATGATGCTAGTTGTTGCTTTTACACTTATTTTGTTTGTTTGAATTAATCTTCTACTCTTTCTTTCTGTTTCTTGGAACAATAAAATAGAGGAAAGAAAAAGGGGAAAAAAGAGTATGAATATGCTTTCAATGTCAAAGTTAATAATATTAATTTTTTTCAATATATATCATGTTATTTTTAATGAATTTTTTTAATAAAGTTAAATGAGGATAATATTGAAAAAATAAGCTCAAAATATTATTAAAATAGAACGAGAATAAATAAATTTGAACAAATCAAAAAAAAAATTAGAACAAATAAACTTGAACGAAGAGAGCATTACGTAATACTATATATCCAAAAAAATATTATTAAATATGTTTATATTTTAATAACAGTCTCATATTAATATCAGGTAACATGTTCTTCATAAGAAAATTATTTATTTTAAAGTTATTATATAAGTAATGTAAACTCGAATATCTATATTAGTAATAATGGTAGAATACTATACAAATTTGGTAAGATGGTCTATATTATTGTATTGTTTCATTCTAAAACTATATAACCTATTGAACAAAATCGTGTATTCAAAAATCGAGTTGACTTATAAACTCGATTAAAAAACAATAAATTTAAATATTTTGTTTCATTCAGTCTAATCATCACTTACAAAATAACTTGCATCATATTACTCATTCACATAACTTACATGCATCCTATTACTCATTTACATACATATTATTTCGTTTCATAGAGTCTAATCATCATTAGTTTGAGGATAAAAATGCAAATTGCCCAAGGGCTTTTTTGTCCGCTAAATATTTCGTATCTTGCTTTACAAATCTTTTCAAGTGAGTATGCTCTTAATTGTTCTTTTGTCATAATTCTTACGAATATTAGTTCCTTCTAGAACTATATCATATAACTAACAATGATATTTTATATTTAATTAATATCCAATATAAAAAGATTACCAGATTCAACAATAATAAGTTAATAAACTAAAAAAAAAATATGTATTATAGATTCTTATTACGTCATAATATATATATATATATAATTGTTATTAAATATGTTTATATTTTAATAATAGTAACAATAATATTAGGTAACATGTTCTTCACAAAAAAACTATTTATTTAGAAATATATTATATAATATTTACATAAGTGTATTGCTTTCTATTAAAATATATAACCTCTTGAGCAAAATTCTGTGTGACCAAAATCGAGTTGACTTTTTAAGTCGATTGAAATATAATAAGTATAAATATATTTTTTTTTTCCGTGTTAAAAGACTAAAATTGTTGAGTTAATTTGATCTAAAACACACACTTATGCCTTATTATATATAGCATAGATAAAATAATTACAAAAACAAGTGATCTTGTTTTTGAAAAATAAAAATAATAATAAGATTTTATCAGTTAATAAGTTTTCGTTCCACACTAGTATTTTATTTTTTCCAATAATTAATATTTGTTGGCCACATTTAATTTGTCTCAACAATGAGATTAACATAATTTAGCTAGAATATTTAGGATAAAGAAATGAAAATCAGAAAGACTAATACAATTTCCTTGTTTGGTTACGATAGAAAATAGGAAGATAGAATGAGGAAAGAATGAAAATGGTCTAAAATTCAAGGCTTCAATTGATCGATTTTTTCAACGTCAGTGATTGTCTTTAATTTTTTGTAATTATGTGATTAATTTTTTATATTTTTTCTCACTTAGGTTCAATTGGAAAAATTAGTTTTTCATATTTATTAAATATCAAAGAATAAAAAGGTCATAAATTTCATAAATCATTTGGATAGTAATAAATTTCAGGGTAGTAATTATCATTCCGGCACTCCATGCAATTATTTGGAAACATAACTTCCATAATATTTCTCGTTCACACAAAAAAATAAAATAAAATAAAATTGTTTCATAGTCTAATGATCATTAGATTAATTTGAGGATGTTGCCAAATGCCTTTTTTGTCCGCTACAAATTTCGAATCTTGCTTTACCAATATTTTCAAGTGCACGCGTCTGCTCTTAATTAAGCTTTTGTCATTAATTCTTTTTTTCATTTCGAATTTTTGACAGGTACAATTCCCCAAGAGATTGGCAATCTTTATAATCTACAGGATATAGACTTAAGTTTCAATAGCTTTACGGGTACATCAGACTCAATTTTCAATCTCTCCAAACTAGAATACATTGAAATGACTGACAACCATCTTTCAGGAAAACTTCCATCCAATATTGGCTACAAACAACCCAATCTAAGAACACTTAATATTGCAAGGAATAATTTCACAGGGATTTTGCCCGACTCCATCTCAAATGCTACTAAACTAGAGCATATAACGATTTCTGGTAATAAATTATCTGGTAAAATTCCCAATTCACTAGGAAATTTGGAACTCCTCGAAATCTTCACCTTTGAGGAGAACAACTTCATCATTGAAAAATCATCTCCGAAAATCAGCTTCATCACTAGCTTGACAAATTGTAGAAACTTAAGAGTTTTAGTTATATCACGTAATTCTCTAAATGGATACCTTCCGGCTTCCATCGGAAATTTCTCGACTGCTTTTGAAGAATTTTATGCAGAAATGATCGGAATTAGGGGCATCCTTCCCAGTGAAATTGGTAATTTGAGTAGTATTACGACATTATATGTAGGTTACAATGAATTGACTGGAAAAATTCCTGTAGCAATCAGAGGTTTGTCGAGCCTTCAAAGATTAGATCTTGTTGAAAACAAGATTGAAGGACCCATTCCGGATGATGTATGTCTATTACAGAACTTGGGTAATTTACGCTTAGAACGAAACCAAATTTCGGGTCCATTGCCAGAATGCTTAGGAAATATTACTTCTCTAAGATATCTTTATCTTAGTTCCAATGCATTGACCTCTAGATTACCAACACATCTTGAGAACCTAAAGGATCTTTTGGTGTTCACTGCATCCAGAAATTCTTTCAGTGGTCATCTACCTATTGAACTGGGCAATTTGAAGGTGGTTACACTAATAGATCTATCATTTAATCAATTCTCGGGCAAAATGCCTAACACACTTGGCCAGCTCCAAAATTTGATTAATCTTTCTTTGGCAAATAATATGCTACAAGGACCTATTCCTGATACATTTAAATATTCAGTGAGCTTAGAATACTTGGATTTGTCACATAACAACTTCTCTGGTGTGATTCCCAAGTCATTAGAGACACTCTTTCATCTTCGATACTTCAATGTATCTTTTAATAGTTTAAGAGGAAAAATTCCAAGTGAAGGTCCTTTCAAAAGCTTCACCGGTCAATCTTTCATGTCTAATGAAGCATTGTGTGGTGCTCCTCGATTTCAAGTCCCACTATGTCATAACAGTTCTGTTCATCATGGATCACAAAGAAAAGAGAGAGTGCTTCTAGCTATATGTATCTCCCTAGTGACTGCATCAATATTTGTTACCTTGGCTTTTGCATTTGTGTGGATACGACGTCGAAGGAAAAGTAAGGTTCCATCTCAAATTGATTTGTCACAATTAATTGCCCCTTTAAGAATTTCATATTATGAATTACAACAAGCAACTAATGCGTTTAGTGAAAGCAATTTGCTTGGCATGGGTAGCTTTGGTTCCGTTTACAAAAGGGGGGTAACTTGCAAATGGGACATTCATTGCAATTAAAGTATTCAATTTGCAATTTGAAAGAGCATTCAAGAGTTTCGATGTAGAATGTGAAGTATTGCGCAACCTTCGCCACCGAAATATATGCAAAGTTATTAGTAGTTGCTCTAGCATTGATTTCAAGGCATTGGTACTTGAATACATGTCGAATGAGAGCCTTGAGAAGTGGTTGTACTCTCATAATCATTTCTTAGATATTTTGCAAAGAATAGACATAATGATAGATGTGGCATGTGCTTTGTACTATCTCCATTATGGTTATTCAACAACAATAGTTCATTGTGATTTGAAGCCCAACAACGTCCTTCTAGATGAAGATATGGTTGCACGTCTCAGTGAATTTGGCATAGCAAAGTTATTGGGAGAAGGGGAAAGCATTGCACAAACCATGACTTTAGCCACAATTGGATATATTGCACCAGGTGACCCTCTATCTTATTAATTTTATTTTTTCTTGGCTCAAATATATATGTTCTTTTGCTAAGTTTTACGAAATACGTTTTGTTTACGATGTTTGCTTTTGTGATGTTGGATCGGTTTTCAGAGTATGGATCAGAAGGATTAGTGTCCAAGAAATGTGATGTTTACAGTTATGGTATTATGTTGATGGAAATATTCACAAGAACTAAGCCCAATGATGAACAATTTCTTGGAAATATGAGCCTAAAGCATTGGGTAAGCACTTCATTTCCTAACTCACTCATCCAAGTTATTGACGCAAACTTGCTAAAACTAGAGGATGGTGACATAACTTTGAAGGTAAGTTGTATATCCTCTATCATGGAATTGGCTTTGAGTTGCTCTGCAGATTCACCTAAGGAGAGGTTCGACATAAAAGATGTAATGGTAGCACTCAAGAAGATTAGACTTCATTTCCTTGCGAATCATGGACAAACTTGAAACATCAAAGTACTCCTTGTAAATTATGTTTTGTAACTCTATTAACTTTATTAGTTATTTAACAATTTTAACATCTTTTTAAATGTCATGTTTGTCAATAGTTTGCAGGGCTATCAGAGACGAAGGTGGTGATTCTGTGACTTCAAATTCTCCTATCTAAATACAAGAATATTGTCGTGATCATGGATTTACTCATCAACAGTATGTTTTGGTACCCAATCTTTTGAGTGATTGTAAACTATGTATTGTCCTTTAATTCTATATATTATGGTGTTACTATGTTTCTTATGTTGTATATTGTTCCTTTTAAACTTAATTCGGAAGAATATAACTTGAATGGTTGAATAGAAGAATAATCTTATTTTCTTTATTTCCTTTTTTTCACCATTGAGTGAAGTTAAATAGACATACACACACACACACACACATATATATATATATATATATAACACATCGTATATTGTTAAATATTAACAATATGCTAATACAACTCAAATTAGACATTCAAATTTCATAAAATTGTCACACACTTGACCATATGTACGTTCATAAATTTATGTTCATTTGTTGTAGAAATGTTACGTCCATAGTGTCCAACAAAAATGGCGCTAGATGATAAATATAATATATGCAACTTTTACTATAACAAATACATGTTAAGGGTGTGCTTCATGGAATCCAACTCCCTAAACTAGTACAATAGATAACCAAACGATCGGATTTGTTTGGATCAAGCTAGCTACTAATCTGCAAATCAATGAGCAAAACAGATCGTAATTATTAGCTACAATGATCACGCTATTAGACAATCTCAGATATATTTTTTTCCTTTGTGGAGATATGATTTTGTTTTCAAATAAAAATCTACCCTATCACCTTTGTCTAAGTTAGGAGAAACCTCAACTTTGGAGGACCTTGAACGGAAAGAACTTCACTTTCTTAATGTAACAATAACATGATTATTTGTTTGTTTGTTTATTTATTTGATAGGTAATTTTGGTACAGTAATAAAACGATCGTTCATATTCTTTTTTTTCGGGTTAAATCGTTTTATTCCCATTGAACTAACCTTCAATTTACATTTGCATCACTGAATTGATTTTTTTTTATTCGACTCATTAAACTGTAATTTTTTTACAAACCGTTACAAAATCAGTTAACCTATCTAACTTTTAATAGAATGAATAATATGTGAGAGAAAAATTGTATCTAAGTCATATATATGTCAACATGGCATGGTATGATAGGAAACAAAATTACTTAAGAAAAAAATAGATTAACTAATTACACGTACGAAAAGCACACCTGCACTAATTAAAATTTTGCAAGAAATTAAATTTATTCTAAAATTAGACTGGATCGTTGACAGCTATTGATAGTTTTGGGTGATTAAGTTTATGATCCAAAATATGAGCAATTGATCTCTCTTTTTTGATCCAAAAAATGAGTTAAGGAATTGGGGAAGAAAGAGAAAATTGGTCTCTTTATTTTGCGATAGATATGAGATTTAGAGGTTCCGATGGAGTTGAATCTTGGCTAAATTTAAGTTGTTGTGGAGTTTGGACTACTGGTAAATGATTTGTTGTAGAAATTTGAGTTGTAAATATTGGTGATTTTGGCAAATGGTTATGGCTTGACGGTAGATGTTTTGGTAGAGTTTATGTGAGGGAGATGAAGGGTTTTTTATTTTCTTTTCTTTTGCTTTCTTTAAAAGAAGAAGAATCTAAATGTATAAAATGGTTAAAAATAAGTTTTTTTTTCTTTAATTATTAATACACATCATCATTGTCATCAAATCATGTTTTAATTAACTAAATAATCCACATAAGCATCATCTTTGGTGCCATATAGATTTTTCTGTTAACTTTTAACATTCTTGAACGGATTTTTTAAATTTTGTAAATAAAATTTAATTCAATAAATTAACAGGAAAAAAATAAATAAATTCAATGATGCATATGTAAATTGAAGTTCAGTTGAGTAAGGAAAAATAATTTTACCCATTTTCTTTCCCAGCTTCTGGCCTGCCATTTTTGCAAAGTTAAAACATATAATACTTTTGATGATGCACATGTAAATTGAATTAATGAATCAGCGCAAGGGTGTCGGATAACTTCGGGATCGGGAGCTTAGCTTGGTTGACTTCGGAACGACCAGCTTCGGGAATCGATATCTTCGGGGTCAGAAGTTCGGGGTCGGATGGCAGACTACTTCTTCGGATTCGGGTTTGGTTTCTTCGGTCAGCTTTGGGTTAGCCTTCGGTTCCTTCGGGTCGGCGTTCGGGAACGGTGTTCGACTTAATCCTTCGGATCAGGAGTTCGAGATCGGATTCTTGGCTTCGGTTAAATCCTTCGGATCAGGAGTTCGGGATCAGATTCTTGGCTTCGGTTATTATTATTATTATTATTATTATTATTATTATTATTAGTGTTTAATTCTTTTATAGTAGTAGTATTTTATTAGGAAGTAAATCTTTTATATTGTTACCGTAAATATAGGAAGTTTGTTATCCTTTAGGATTCTGTTTTCATAATTTTAGGAATCTGTTATGACTTGGAAAGGAAGAAAGTTAGCTATAAAACCCGGTTTGTGGGTTGAATTTTATTAAGATTTTGATTTTGATAAATATAATTTACATATTAGAGAGACTTATCTGTGTTTAGGATTTTTTCTTTTGCTTCTGTTGCCTGTGAATTTATTGTTACCCTAGCATGCAGGATAATCGTTATCCCGTCCGACATCAGTTGGTATCAGAGCTCAACATCATCTTGGGTTAGATTTCATCAATTTCAATGGCTGGTGGTCGTGGTCATCGAGGGCAGGTTCCGATTGAGGAAGTCCAGCACCGTGATCGTAACATTCGGGATGTGATGATTGAAGATTTACAGAAACAAGTTGCAGAGTTAACCTGGCGTCTCAAGGTGCAAAATCAGGGTCGACGTGGACAAGTTCTAAATGAGGAAGTCCCGCACCTTGATCACTATCGTGGACAGGTTTCGACTGAGGAAGTCCCACACCTTGATCATGACGAGGAGAGTTATTACTCTCGTGGACAATATCCGACTGAGGAAGTCCCTAAGTATGTATCGCACTTTGATGGTGATGAGGAATTTTATAATTTTAATTCTAGGTTTGATGAAGGACGATTGATTGGAGGAGAAGTAGCCGATGAAGTAGAGGAGTATGGAGAGCCTGTATATGATGAATATGCAGATGAAAAAATATTTTATGGAGAGCCTGTATATGATGAATATATATATATATATATATATATGATGAATATGAAGATGAAGGAGAATTTTATGGAGAACCTGAATACGACGATTATGATGATGATGACGTAAAGGAACAGGTGTTGTATGGAGATAGTTAAGAGACTCTGATCGTTCGTAAGAGTGTACTGACTCCCAAAGGTGATTCCAAAGATGATTGGTTTGAGAACCAATATCTTTCATACAACCTGCACCGTAGCAAATAAAGTTTGCAAGTTAATCATTGACAGCGGTAGTTGTGAGAACGTAGTGTCCGAAGAGGCTGTCAAGAAACTACAGTTGAAAACGGATCGGCATCTCAAACCATATAAGTTGTCATGGTTGAACAAAGACAACGAAGTAACAGTCGATAGAAAATGCTTAGTATCCTTTTCAATAGGCAAGAAGTATTTTGACAACGCTTGGTGCGATGTAGTGACAGTGGATGCGTGTCACGTGCTGTTGGGCTGACCTTGACAATATGACCGAAGAGTTATGCATAATAGTCGGAAGAATACGTATTCCCTTCGTATTAAAGGGAAGAAGGTTGTACTAGCTCCTCGACGGGAAGAAAGTAGTTCGGCTCGGGCAGTCGGAAACCCAAACCTGTTGTCCATAACTAGATTTCTATCGGAGGCCGATCGCGAAAACGTGATGTATACTATAATCCCTTGTGAGAACAGTTCGGCAGATAGGAACACTCAAGTACTAGCAACTGTGCAGAAATTGTTATTAGAATTCTTGACTTGATCCCCGAAGAGATTCCTACTCGACTGCCACTAGATTTGATGAGTCCTTGTTTTGTGTTGGATGGTGTGAACTCGAGGACGAGTTCATTTCAACCCGGGGTGAACTGATGTAGGAGGATTTCTGTCCGATGATACTGAGTGGACAGATAGTGTATTGATGGCAGTAAAAAGCCATGAATTAATGAATCAGCGCAAGGGTGTCGGATAACTTCGGGATCGGGAGCTCAGCTTGGTTGACTTTGGAACGACCAGCTTCGGGAATCGATATCTTCGGGGTTGGAAGTTCGGAGTCGGATGGTAGACTACTTCTTCGGAGTCGGATGGTAGACTACTTCTTCGGATTCGGGTTTGGTTTCTTTCGGTCAGCTTGGGGTTAGCCTTCGGTTCCTTTGGGTCGGCGTTTGGGAACGGGGTTCGACTTAATCCTTCAGATCAGGAGTTCGGGATCGGATTCTTGGCTTCGGTTAAATCCTTCGGATCAGGAGTTCGAGATCGGATTCTTGGCTTCGGTTATTATTATTATTATTATTATTATTATTATTATTATTATTATTATTATTATTATTATTATTATTAGTGTTTAATTCTTTTGTGGTAGTAGTATTTTATCAGGAAGTAAATCTTTTATATTGTTACCGTAAATATAGGAAGTTTGTTATCCTTTAGGATTCTGTTTCCATAGTTTTAGGAATTCTGTTATGACTTGGAAAGGAAGAAAGTTAGCTATAAAATCCGGCTTGTGGGTTGAATTTTATTGAGATTTTGATTTTGATAAATATAATTTACACATTAGAGAGACTTCTCGGTGTTTAGGATTTTTTCTTTTGCTTCTGTTGCCTGTGAATTTATTGTTACTCTAGCCTGCAGGATAATCCCTATCCCGCCCCGGCGTCAACATCTTTAGGCTTTTCGGAGAGAAACTTCAACAGTTTCCTCAATCACTATCGATTCAGTTTACAGTGCATTCCATCGCCTCAAGCTGTGATTGACTGTGTTGTCCAGATGATTGAGGAGGGGGTGCTTTGACTACTTGGTATTTCAGTTACAGGGCTCTTGTGATGTTTGTTCTGAAAATTTCACCTGAAATCAACAAACAAACCATTCCTATTCTAGTCATTCAAAAACTGCTGAACTAGTTTTAGTACATCAATATTTTTCCTGAATTATTGTTGAGAAGATTCTGACTAGCCAATACCAATAGCAACATACTATTTAAAATTTTCATTTATAACATCTATTTATTCTCTTGCACATACTTTGACAGCTCCATTTTCATTATATGCTCAAAAGTCAAAAATTCTAAGAAATGCTGATTATGTCGGCATTCAGCAACATGTTATATGCCAGATTTTGTATGATTATCTTAGCAGCATACTGTATTACAGATGCCACATTATGTATGATTACGTCAGCAACGCATCGTATATTATAGACCTACCCTAAGGCCCGCTGTTTGATTGCATTTATAGAAGTATCATGCAAGATATATTGAATAAAGATTGAAATTGCTATTTCCACAAGCCTCTTTGATAAATTCATAAGATCTCTTTCACTTGAATAATAAATAGCTCGCATGCTAGTTTGAGGAGATACTAGAGGGACTGGTGAATCTATCAAAAAACTTGTTCAAATAATTATTCCCAAGATATTTTATAACTAATGCAAGATACTAAAGTAGATAAGGGACCAAACAGAGAACAAGCATACCATTAGAAATATGAAGGTCCGCACCAAACATGACACGACCACTGCCTACTATTTCCTCCTCCTGCAATAAACAGTAGCACCCAAGGGCAGATACAGTATTATTTAGCACCCACAAAAATAGATCACATAAACTGAGTAGACTATACTACAAGCTTGGAGAAAAATAATAAACAAAACTAAATTGGCAACACTTGGAGGAAAATAATAACCAAAACTATATTGGCAATATAAGACAAACCCTAGTTACTAAACTCTAAAGCTTAGTAGATAAATTTTAAACTCTAGTTAATAAACTATAAATCATATATAGTGAATATATCCTAAAACCCTAGTTAATAACCCCTAAACATTGGTGAATAAACCCTAAACCCTAGTTAATAAACCTCAAATTCTACTCAAAACCCTACATAATAAATCGAGTGGAAGAGATGAAGGAGACCAAATCCTAAATATTAAATCAAGTAAAAAGAGATGAAGGAGACTAAAGTTATTTCTGATTTATGTTCGCTACTATTAACATATTAAAATTTTGTACCACGAATTTAAAGTTTTAATCTTAGTCACTGATGCTTATATTAGACGCTATTAATGGTGTATGTCATTATCGTATAATGATCCATAATACGTACGTACGTATTATAGATCATTTATTTTATATATAAAATAAAGCCCGAGACTTTTAGTGACCGTTTTTGGTGTTTTGGAGTCACGAGTTTATCGTAAAAAAGAAAAGAAAAAAAATTACTCCCACGCATAAGAAAAAGTTTTACCGAATATATTGCACTACTCCACCCAAAAGAAGATATTTAAATAAATGTTAGAAGAGGTTGGATATATAACTTCCTGACAGTTTCAAAAAAGTAGGAAAGCTATATAATTGTAATTAGGGTAAAATGCAATTCAGTACCTATAATTTTCTGACTTTTGTAAGTCACCCCCTGTGGTTTAAAAACCATTACTTAACCACATGTGATTTGAAAAAAAGTGCAATAGTTTACTTTTTCCATCCAATTTAACGGAGAGTGAATTCACTTTCCCTTTTAGCAAGTGGATGAGTAGTCCAACGACTAGATTTCCTATGCAAATGACAAAAATGTCCTCCTTAACCCATATTTAAAGTACAACTAATTTACTTATTATTTGGTTTTTTTATTCTCATTTTTCACTAATTTTCTACCCAAAATATGTAAAAAAATAATCCTACAAATTTTTTTGGAATGTCTAATAGATTAGTATGCATTTGGATAATAAAAAATTACCAATATATATGTATTAAAAAAATATTTTTTAAAAAAATTAATAAATAAAAATCTATTAAAAGTAAAAATATGGTAAAATATAATATGTAAACTATATAAAAAAAATTAACTAACTTCGTTATTCATAAGATTGTACAATTACAAAATTAAATACATCAAATTTTAATTTATCTTTACGAACCTCTTGTTATTCTTTTATATTAACAAAAGCTTTAGTGTGCTACCAACCACTTATTCAAAAATTGGTATTAAGTCACTTTATTTTTTTAATAAATTTATTTGATTTTACTAGCGAAAGGTTAATAATAGGGTTTACCAGTGAGATACAATGTTTAAGTTGCGATGCTTACACACACAATATGTGCATTAAGACTAGTAACAATAAAGTTTTTCCTTTTTTAGTTTACGTATGACAAGACAGAAATAAAATGACTACAATTTTAAGTATTCATTTAATCTTGTTAGGTAGAGCAGCTACTTTTCTTCTAGTGTTCAAGGCTCTTTATTTTGGTGGCATATATGGTTATTCCTCTCCGTTCGTATCTCTTTCTCCAATTTCGGTCTCGATTAGTTCACAAGATTGAATGGCCAATTCTCCTTCGGACCGTCAATTCGATTGTTTTTCAAGAATATTGAGCCGGGTATGTAAGCCATGTATCTGGGAAGAACTTAAAAGAAGGGTTTTCGGCACCATTGCATATTCTTACTTCACGTACATGTATTAGTTTTAAAAAATTGATATTTTCACAGCACTTTTTGATATTTTTACATGAAAAGTATCGCTATAGATGTATAACGATGGGAAAAACTGTCGCTATAAGATCTATAACGACATTTTTCATGTGAAAATATCAAAAAGTACTGTAAAAATATCAATTTCCTAAAAGTATAGAGAGACATAAAAATATTTTGTCCACACATTACTATTTCTTCTCCTCCTAGTAATCAACTATCTTATAAACCTTGATCTACGAGATATATATATATATATATATATATATATATATATATATATATATATATATATATCTAAAATGTCTTATATGTCCATGTAACTTTTTCGTCATTTAATTTAAACAGTTCAATAATGTGTTTTAGAATGTACAATTAATAATGTAAAATTCAACAAAATGGGATTGTCTTGCACAATTGATGATATAATTATAGTTTATTTAAAAATATTTTTCAAACTAAAAAGAAAGAAAGATATGAGTGGAAAAAAATTGATGTAAAATAAATACACACACACACACACACACACACACACACACACATATATATATATATATATATATATATATATATATATATATATATATATATTGTCTTTTATTTTAAGATGTGGATCATATTTTAGTAAAAAAAATAACTCTATAGTAATGGATCATATAATTAAAGATTAAATATTTATTTTATCTTGATTTGTGTTACAAATGAATTTAAAGATTGACTTAGATGATTGAAGATTTTCTTAGTATTGATTTTAAATAACAAATGAGGTGGTTGTGTGCAGAAGAAGAGCTAAGAATAGTATTTTAGTACTTTAATGCCTTCTTTTAATGGTGTTAACACTAAGTGAGACTATTGCAAATTTTTTAAACCATAGGTAGCTAAGTGGTGATTTTTTAATCATAGGTGGGTTATCTACAAAAATGTGTAAACCACAAGCAGCAAAAATGTTATAATTAAATACTGAACAATGGATGTCACAATCTTATTTAAAAACTCCCGCATCTCTTCCCTCTAATTCTCACAATCTCTCTTTCCCACATGATCTCATGGCTTATTTATTTTCCTTTCTCTATGCACCACCCAACGTCCAACATATTTATGTCTAAATTCTTATACAAGAAAAAAACATCACTAACAGACAGACGAATATTAAAGCGCTGATCAGTCTCTATATTTCTTAAAGTTGTCGAGCAAATTTTCTGCTAGTGGTTGTGGTTATGATATTTTGATGGTTACCAATTAAATGGTTATACGCCATTTGAGCAATAGCTCAGTGGTTAGGCAAGAGGTCCAAGGTTTCAACCCTCATCCAAAAATACAAAATAAAAAAATAAAAACATAAATGGTTATACTATCTGGTTATTTTTGATATTTTTTGACAATTTAATGATTTTGGTGCAATAAAAACAGTTTGTATTTAATGATTTTGGTGCAATAAAATAGTTTGTATATTTCTTTGATAGCTCGACAAGAGTTCAAGGATTTTTTAGTCATTAGGTCAAGATTTTTATTAATAGAAATTATGGAAAGTTTTAAATATTTTATAATTGAAACGCTGAGGTTTAAGAAAGTGTGAGAAAAACTTTAATTTAAAGTGTGGTAATCTGAATGTGAACGATCAAAAACATTTTCAACACCTTTTTCCTTATCCAAACCTAGACCAGAAGAGCCATATATCGCAAATTATGGTTTTCAAAGTTTATTACTGACAGCTTTAACAACTTCATCAACTTCAGTTTCAAAGTTTATGGTTTTCAAAGTTTATTATGGATGCATAGTTTACCAACTTCAGTAATCAAAATCAGTAAATGTCAGTCTTGCATATTTATGGTGAAATTAACTAAACCTAAAAAGATAGTTTTGAAAATTCCAAATAAAAGTGGAAGACCCGTCAAGGCAAACACATCTATTGAAAGTCCCACGCATCTCCCTTAGATCTGACAATAAGCAACTAGCATTAAAATTTCTTCTTTTTTTTTTTTTGTCGGTACAGTCAATACTAGGTCCTTAAGCATACAAATGCATGATGTTTCTAGGAATATAAAACTGAAAATATAAAATTTCGAAAGAAAGTAGTCAAAACAAGTCTATTGTCTGCGTACTGAAAGCTACTATATATATATTTATACAATTCAATACAAAACCCAATACATGGAAATTAAGTACTGGTTTTTATGCCGACTTCACCTACTTTTTGAGATATTTGTCTTCTGAGACAACATAGAAGACTACTGAGTTTAAGCTTTTGAAATTGTTATTATAAGTGTTTACATGTTTATAGTTGAGATTATGAAAAAATATGTGAAATAGCCAAAATTAAAGACTTAAATATTTGGGCATTATTCTATTGTACAACTATCTCTTTGTAGGGTCATTATTGATATTCCTTTCCACAGTCTTGCATACAAAATTCTTTGAATAAATCAAGTGGCACTTAATTCCTTGAAGAATATGAAGAGCCTAGTGGCGGATGCAAGAAATTTCTTCATTGGAAGGCATTATGTTCATTAAAAGGTATACTCAGAAAGTCGTGATATATATACTTCCTTCTGCAAAAGGAACATTTAGTGTTAACCATAAAACAGTCATGAGAACAGCTTTTTGCTAAATTTTTTTCATGGTAATGTTTTTTCATAGCATTCTTCTTAGGAGTTTACTCAGCCATAAGTACTCCTCATCGTAATTTATCCCTTAACATCACCACGGATCAATCAGCTTCTTCTTGCCTTAAAAGCCCATATAATTTCTGACCCTCACCATACTCTGACAAACAATTGGTCCGTTGCTAAAGCCTCTTATTGTAACTGGGTTGGAGTTCTTTGGTAACACTAGCCATAAACGAGTCCTAGCCTTAAATCTTTCAAACATGGGCCTAATAGGCACCATTCCTCCGCAAATTGGAAATCCTCTCCTTCCTTGTTTCACTTGATCTTAGAAATAATAGCTTCAGTGGCTCTATCCCACTTATCGTCTTTAAAATCTGAACACTGCGAGTTATTGATATTACAAATAATAACTTGTCCCAGTAATCTTCCACGGATATTTGCCATGGTATTCCGAAAATAGAAGGACTTTATCTGTCATTATACAAACTGTCTGGCCCAATGCCATCAACTCTACGTGAATGCTCAAAACTTAGGTTTTATGATTGTGGCGTAACAATTCAGCGGGAGCATACCTAGAGAGATTGGAAACTTGACAATGCTAGAGGTGTTGGATTTTGGTGAAAAACTACTTGGAAAGTATGGGTTCTTTTTTGCATTTGCCTTCGAAGCACCAATATAGTAAAATTTAGATCACTATATACATTTTAACTGCTTTTCCACACAAATTATTAGAAAATCAACATGTTTTTTATATTGCGTCCCAAAAAGAAAAATACACTATTTAACATATATAAAAATAATGCTACCTCTCACCCTAAAAGAATTAGGTAAGGTACACACTTTTACGCAAATAAGAGATTATAATATAATTTTTATTTTGACTTGAATTAATTTAACATTAGTGAACACATAAAATTACAGGATTGTATAGTCTTCATGATCCCACATTATAGTTTTGTCTTGAATATATTTTGCGAACGTTTTACTCTTTCTTTAACATTGGACCTAGATAAAAATATGTGCTTTAGTTTATTTTAATGAGAAAAATGTTTACTCAGTTATTTTACTGAAATAAAGAGGTTTCATATGGGTTATAAAAGCTTGTAAAAAATTTGACTTGTGAAATTCAGACATTCTACCATGATATTTTTTTCTCTCTCCACCTTTCTTTTGATCGAGAAGTAAAATGCAAATAATAAGCCTTGAATTTTAACTGTTTTTATTGAATTCCTTTCTTTCAGTCAATGCAAACTAAACAATACTATTTGAAAATTTGGTATTGGCATTTTTACGCTTCACGATGACACGAAAGAAAGGGACTTAAATTAATTTCAAAAACACCTAAACTTCTGTGCTCTATTGCATTTTACTCGTCTTTTAAGCACGGATGGAGTACGTTGTGAATGTACATGGTCTGGTTTACTATTTACTAGAGAATTTTCCTGGCACACAAGACTCCATGAGTAGCGTAATTAGAAAAAAGAAGGCTATTAAGGAAAAAATGAGGTCAATTCCATGGGAATTTATCCACAGCTCTTGATAAATTGTATGCAAGTGAGTGTGGAATCAAGGGAACATTTCCTAGTGAAAATTGGGGAATTTAACCAGTCTTAGAGTATTAAGTCTACATGGGAATGAGTTGACTGGAAAAATTCCCGTAACAATCAAATAGCTATCGAAGCTTCAAGAATTATACATTCTTGAAAACAAGAATTGAAGGATCCATTCCAGATAATCTTTGTCATTTATGGAACTTGGCTTACTTAACCTAACGAAGAAACCAAATCTCCTGTCCAATCCCTGCATGCTTAGGGGATATTAGTATCTCTAAGATATCTTCATCTTAGTTCTAACAGATTGACCTCTAGCTTACCAGTAAGCATTGGGAATCTCAAGGATATTTTGGAGTTTTATGTTTCCAAAAATTATTTAAGTGGCCATCTACCTAGTGAATTAGGTAATTTTGACGGTTGTGGTATTTGTCACATAATTAATTTTCGGGGAACATCCCTAGCATCTTTGGCGGGCTCCAAAAATATGGCTAATCTTTCTTTGGCAAATAATAGATTACAAGGACCTATTCCTGATTCATTCAAATACTCAGTGAGCTTAGAACAACTTGGAATTTGTCCCATAACAGTCTTTCTGGCATGATTCCCTAGTCTTTAGAGGCATTCATCTATCTTAGGTCTTTCAATGTATCTTCTAATAGCTTAACAGGAGAAATTCCAAGTGAAGGTCCTCTCAAAAACTTCACTAATCAATCTTTCTTGGGGAATGAAGCATTGTGCAGTGTTTCTCGGTTTAAAGTCGCAACATGTCGCGATAGTGTTGCACATGGATCAAGGAAGAGAAGAGTGCTTGTAATTATTGGTATTTCACAAGTGATTATATTAATAGTGCTAATCATCTTGATCTTTGCATTTGTGTTGACAAGCCGCAAAAGGGGTAATGTTTCACCTCAAGTTGATATGTTACCAATAACAACATGTGGAAGAATTTCATTCCATGAACTTCAACAAGCAATTGATGGTTTTAGTGAAAGCAATATGCTTGGCATAGGTAGTTTTGGTTCAGTTTACAAAGGAACACTTATAAATGGGAGGATCGTGGCCATAAAGGTATTTAATTCAAAACTAGAAGGTGAATTTAAGAGTTTTGATGCAGAGTGTGAAGAACTGCTAAACCTTCGTCATCGAAATCTTGGGAAAGTCATTAGTAGTTGCTCAAACCTTGATTTCAAAGCTTTGGTACTTGAGTAATATGCCTAATGGGAGCCTTGAGAAGTGGTTGTACTCAGAATCATTGCTTAGATCTTTTAGAAAGAAGAGACATAATGATAAATGTGGCATGTGTTTTGGACTACCTCCATTATGATTATTCAACAACAATAGTTCAGTATTCTTTGAAGCACAACAATGTTCTTCTAGATGAAAGATGTTATGGGAGCACTCAAGAAGATCAAACTTGATTTTCTTGCAAATCATTGAAGGACTTGAAAAATCAAAATACTCTTTTTCATTACCCAATTAACTCTACTAGTTATTCAATATATAATTATAACATTTTTTTATGTCATGTTCTTGCAATGATTTGTAGGACTACCAAAGATGGAAGTTGTGGTAAATTATGTACTTCAAACTATCTATCCAAATAAAGAAAGTTGCCACGATCGTAGATTTGCTCATGAACAAATTGAGAGATCAGCGTCGGATATAATAACAAGATTTGTGAATTGAACTCATATATTATTTTTTTCTCTATAAATGCACAATAGTTAGTGGAGATACATGTACTCGATTAATGCAAGCTACAACACTATAAGGGGCATAGAAATAGTACAAATAATTAAGAAAACTCGCTATATTTCAAAATTAAAAGTCTTAAATAGACTTTAAACTTTTAAATTTTTTCATTTTAAAATTTAAACTTCAACATTTAAATTTGAAGACATTGGACCTTAATGTTCTTTAAAATCTATAAATAAAAACCTTCTAGTCACCTGATTAAACATTTTTTTTGGCGGAATAAGTCACATTTTATACAGTCTCAAAAATGAAAGAGTAATTTAGTTTTTTAAGGGTATACATTGTTTTTGTTTGACTCTAATATTTCTGATTTTTCCTTCACCACACACTATATCATTGCCTACAACTTTTTATTTTTCTAAAGATATTTTTGGAGTGAAATTATATAAATTACCCTCACTCCAATCAATTATTACATGTCGATGATCAGAAGATTTTATCTATAGGAATTGAGAGACATTAAAGTTTAAAGTCTTAATTGAAAAGTTAGGGTTTAATCTGTGAGTTTAAAAAATGTTTTAAAATGAAGTTACAACAATACATTGTTTGAAGGTTTCCAACTTTTGATAACCACACTCCTTTTGAATCAGTCTTGAGCATAATTCTGTACGACAATAATTATAGACCAATGTGTTATAGCACAACTTATTTTAACATGCACTAATAGGTAGGTTTTATATCATTTGACAAAATAATGAGATTATTAAATATGTGTTGGTTTATATGTTTGAATGATGATAATACATTTTTGTATGGAGTTAATATGTTGCATAGATATAGTAAATACTCTTTGCATGGAAATATTATATTTTGCATGGAGTGATTTTTTAAACGAGGATTTGATTATGTTCTGGGCAAGATATTTGATAATACTTCTTAATTAAAAGATAAATTGGTATGGTTGGAATATTTTATTGCTGGAAATATTAATATTTTAGAATATCCTATCAAGTAGCATGAGTAAGCTATACAATTTGATTTGATATTTGATTTGAATAGGAGACCATTATGTTATATTGTTTCAACTATGCTATTTAAATTGGAAATAAGTCTTAAAATGGGTAACTTCCTTTTTATTATTCAAACTGATTAGAGATTGGAATGAATCAAACTTGAATTTTGATATTCCTCATTTATTACCTTTATTTAAACCTTCTTCAATTGGATTTAAATATCATATCCTTGATAGCTTAATTTTTAAGGAATGTACCCGTTGGATATATCTTGCTGTGATATTATGGTTTATTTCATCCTTAATCTGGGCAGCCTTAATTATCTTTTATTTTATTGGTCCGTTGGGTCTCTCATAAAATATAGTCCCTTCCCCCACGGCACAAAGATACAAAATTCAAGCAGCTATTTCACGTTGCTATTCAGAGAAAGAAATCTTTAGAGAGCTTTCAAAGTTATATTATCAGCAATATATTGTATTGTCATTAAATTCCTTGTTGCTGAAAAGTTACAGAAATCTATTGTAATACATTCTACATTATTCTGAGTGTAAGCCTAGTTTGGCTTGGTCTATCTAGTAATAGATAGGTTTTGTTCAAAGAGGAGCTTTCACGGTTGCAGAGGAGCAAAGGTCTCAGTGGGTGAGAAAGGATACAGAGGTGCAAGGGGGCAGTGGTGTCCAGCTCAGTGGAAAGCTACTTTGAACAGGGAGTATTTTGTATTTTAGAATTGAAAATGTTTATTAAAAACAAGGATGTCCTCCAATACTAATTGGTATTTAGACATGGATTAGGCCATTAGTTTAGAGGTTCAGGGCCGAACCACGTAAAAATCCTTGGTGTCTATGGTTTGCTAATTTTTGTGTAGTTTGATCATTTAAGTATGCATTCAGTTTTAAAAGTATTCTGCATAATATAGTTCAGCTGTTTCTCATCGTGTACTAATCCCGGGACATTATCCTATCTGCATTTATAACTAAAATAAAATTTTCACTAGAGCAAATACTCAAATCACTAGTTCCAACTGTCTGTTTTAGTACTGTAACAGTGAATTAAAAAATTTTTGTCATTGTCAACCACTTCTAGTTTTAGATACCTATTCCACCCTCCCTCATGGTGTGGCACAATACACGAAATTACATTTGGTATATTAAAGCTTGGCTCTACCTAATATTTGAATCTTTGCAGGTTCGTAGGGAAAGATCCTATGGCACACCTC
>JAVJAP010000319.1:0-120405 GCA_034770075.1 Aralia elata
ATGTAGGAACATGTTGCCTAGAAGAAGCATCCCTAACTAACAATAATTTTTTTTTTCTGGCACTGATGGTATGACTCAGCTGGCTGACTACTTTCAGCTCAGCTAGTGCAGAACCAATAAACCGGGCAAGCGCTGGCATAGTAAGCTGAATTTCCAAGATATTGAACCCGGCCAATTTTTTGAAGGGGCTACGGACTTCTGCCATCATTGAGAGGTGGATTCAAGAAATGGGAGGTGCCGTTTGACCCCTGCTAGAGAAGTAGCGAGGGCTAATATGGTGACGTTGGCAGTTTACCAACTTCAAGGTGGGGCGTATGATTGGTGGCTTATGGAAAGAAGGAAATGCACGAGAGAGAATCCCTAAACCCTACACTTGTACTATGTTCAATGATAAGTAAATACCAACAAGTACTTTTCCTAGAATGATTCCGGACACAAAAAGAGGAGGGGAATTTATCAGGCGTTCGAACAATGGGTAAGGTAAGACAGTTTGCACAATATGAAAACCGAATTCGCGAAGTCTCGCCAAGTAATTGCACCAACCTTGGGTAGCAGATGAGGAATAAGCGGAAAGCACGTAGGTTGGGAGGATGGATTGTCATGGCCAACATAAGACATGGAGTGGGGTCTCTTTGAGCTGTCCGCACTGATATTAATGCAGTACTCAATAAGGCATTAGTAATCGAGAAAGGCTTAGCAGAAATGGAGAAAGGGAAGAACCATAAGAGGAGAAGAGCCATCCGAAGGAGAGTCGAGCTTATGGAGGACCTATAAAGAAGTTTAATACGCAGACCACTAAATTTAGAGGAAATCAAGGAAATCAATGGAATCAAGAGAACAAGCTGAGTGTACGAGGTGTGGTAGGAACCACCTAAACAAGGAATGTCGCTGGAATACGGGAACGTGTTTTCATTGTGGAGATTTTGGTCATAGGATTGCACAATGCCCCAAGAACCCTCCGCCTATAGGAGATGGGAAAGAGGAGAAAGGAAGGAGGAGAAAATAACCTTGGCAAGCCTAAGACCAAATCGAGGACGTGTGTTTCAACTTTCAGGCAACCAAAATTAAAGGTATGGACCTCTTTATCAATTGTGTTTAGTAATTAGATAATAAATTTTCTTGATTCTGTGATATTTGTGTTTCCTTTAGAAATGTGATTTGGGAATTTAGAGGACCAAATTCTTTTAAGCTGGGTAGAATGTAATACCCGATTAAAAAATGAATAATAATAATAATAATAATAATATAATTAGATAATAGAAGTGTAACTAATAATTTATTTATACATATCTAAAACCAATAAAGTTAAGATAAGTCATTTAAGTTGTAACAACTTTTTAATTTTTAAAGGACTCTTTTTACCTAGTAACATATTTAGCAAAGGAATTAAATATATTTAAACAATTAGAAAGAGAGAGAGAAGAACATAAAAATTATCTCGTTTGGAGTACTGCAACACATAGGAGAAGAAAAGAAGAAAACTCAATTAAGTAAAATCAAAATCTTCCTTTTCGATTATGAGATGATACTTGTATTTAATCTGTGTGATTCTAATTTTAAAATAATGATTATAACAATTTAGTAGAATAAACAGCGTGTGTGTATATATATATATCGGATATTATAGGTATAAATAGGATATTTACATATATGTGTGTATCAATTATGTACGCGATTTGAGTTATGATTCATTTGAATATGTATTTATTATGTATGTTAATGTGTACAGTTTATATGCACATAAGTATTGAGTCTATAAATTGAATATGATAATATGTCAGTGTATGGTTATATATAATGGCTAGTAAGTTTATGTGGGTTATTGTGTGTGAGGGTGGTAATAGCTTGGTGTCATTAACATGTTAAGGGTTTATATTAAAAATATATATATTTATATGCATGTGATAGTATTTATACAAATGTTTTATATATTTTCTATACAGATATAGATATCAATATAATATTTATATAGATATTTTATATATTCGTTCTGTGTATTCCGAATAGATGTTCCATGCTTCCTGCTATATTATTCATAGTCTGCATATGTATGTGTATTGATTTTCTACTTGCCAAATGGTTATGTAGATACAGTAATTTATAGGTATAACAAAATGAATTCTAGACTAATGACAGAAAATACTTATATTAATTTTAAAGTTATAATATGTAAGTTGTTATAATTTCAGAAAATCAATATAATTCTAGTATATTCATTAAATATAAGTGGAATTAAAAATAATAAATGTCAATGTGTGTAAGATATGAAATTAAAATATGTTTGAGCTAGGATAAATTATCCTAATGATTTTATTTCTTCTAAATTTATATTTAGGATTTGTTCGGCTAATATTTTCGTATTTCGAAATATCGAGGTAAGTGGCTTTCCGAACTATTTAGTGTTTTATTTTAAATTATCGTTTACTTATATTTATGTCTTAGAAATTATTCGGATGCCTAAATGTATTGTTTTAAAATTTGTTATATTTTGTTTAAGGCTTCCATTTAAATTAAAATGTTATGTTCTTTTATTTCAAACTTCAGATCAAATATTTATTTTTGAATTGTGAAAATGAGATTATATGATTTTGAACTGTGAAATAATATAGTTTTGAATATCGATGAGATTGTGAAACGTTTTTGAAATCCTCAGTCGGACTATGTATAGGACCCATTATTGTTTACGTTTAGTTCTACAGCTAATATAAAACCTACTAAGGCGCATACCTTATAAATGCCCTTCAAGGAGTGTGTCTTTTTATAGATACCTTAGTAGGGTGCGTGAACATTGACATTATCGAACTTTTGGGGTCGTGTTACAGTGCTATTGTAATCTTAGTCGCTAGGGCTGTGGATTAAAAGATATATTGTATACATTGAAATTATTTTTGAATTGTTTTAGTTTTGAAAAGATATATACTATTGTTATTGAACAAAAAAATATTTCGAAAAAGTATTTTTACAAATTGTACTTGATTCAGCTAGATAGGGAGGATTGCTACTTGTTGAGCTTTATCGCTCACTCCTTACAAATTTTTACAGGTCTCATTGTTGAGAGCTGAGCACTTATTTGATGCACTTTGGATAGCTGAAGATTTGAGGAGCTGCGTCTTCATTTTACGTTTTTGATATTTGATGGGGTTTTTCATTTGAAAATGAATTTAAAAGATGTTTATTATTGGGTTTAATTTAATATTATTATTAAATTATTTTAGTTAGGTTGCCCTATTGATATTGTTGCCTTGCGAGCCTTTGGGCTTGCGGTGTGTAGCACTTCGGGCTTGTAGCAGGTTCAAGGTATTACAGAGATGGTATCAAAGTAGTGGACCCTCATAAGGTGTTGGGTGAAAAAGCCTACATATTTCCTGGGGAGTGGTTTTGGGAGTTAGCTGTGGGTTATAGTTTTGGCTAATTTAAGATTTTTGAAGTTAAATAGAGAATAAGATAAGGAATCTTCGTATTATTTGAGGTTTAGTACTTGAGGCTAATTGGGTATTTTATTTTATTTGGTTCTAGGATGGGTGATCAAAACATGGTAGATGACTTATATGAGGGATTTGGAGATTTTGACCCCAAAATTTATTTCGCACCCCATAAGAAGCCAACCAATAAGTCTGTTCGTGAATCGTCTCAATACGGGATTAGGCATGAAGAGTCGGAGAAACGTCGGGGACCTAGTTCTCGAGTGAGGAATAAAAGAGCGAAAAAGAATAGGCATCACTTCAAGGATGAAGTAAGAGATTGTGGCATGATCGCAAAGTCAGAGGACGAGGTTAAACACCTTAGAAGAACATTGAAGGAGATGGATATAAAGTTAGAGATTACCCTAGAAGACCGAGATAGATATGCAAGGCATGTTTTGAAGGGATGTGAAAGTCTTAAGGAAGCTATCCGTCGTGCGTTTCCTGGTACAATGGAACCGCAAGAGGCAATGGACACATTTATTGAGGAGTTCGACAAACGTCTTGAGATGGTGAAGAAGAGGGATGCCAAGTGGCGTTAAATCTTGAAATAGATTAGAATTTAGGAAGAGATTTTTTTAAGTATTTTATTGATTTGTCGTTTGTTAATTGGTTGTTACTTTGCCTTTTGAGCTTGAACATGTGATGGTATTTTGAATTAAATAAATTTGGAGTTTTTGAATTTTAATTATGTGTGTGCTTTGATCTTGATTCCTTTATGTTACTAGTTTGTATAGTGTTGTTGAGTGGGGATTTTTTTTATGAAGGAATATGTCGCCTAGAAGAAGCATCCCTACTAACAATAATTTTGGCACTGATGGTATGAGTCAGCTGGCTACTACTTTAGCTCAGCTAGTGCAGAACCAATAGCCTGGGCAGCGTGGCATAGTAGCAGAATTCAAGCCATTGAACCCGCCGATTTTTGAAGGGGCTACGGACTCTGCCATCATTGAGAGGTGGATTCAAGAAATAGCGAAGGCGTTTAACCTGCTAAGAAGTAGCGAGGCTAATAAGGTGACGTTGGCAGTTTACCAACTTCAAAGTGGGGCGTATGATTGGTGGCTTATGGAAAGAAGAAAGCACGAGGGGAATCCTAAACCCTACACTTATACTATGTTCAAGGAAGTAATTACCAACAAGTACTTTCCTAGAATGATCCGGGTACAAAAGGAGAGGGAATTTATCAGGCTCGAACAAGGGAGTAAGACAGTTGCTCAATATGAAGCCGAATTCCCGAAGCTCGCCAAGTATGCACCAACCTTAGTAGCAGATGAGGATACGAAAGCACGTAGGTTGGAGGATGGATTGCAGGCCAACATAAGACATGGAGTGGGGTCTTTTGAGCTGCCCACATATAATGCAGTGCTCAATAAGGCATTAGTAATCGAGAAAGGCTTAGCAGAAATGGAGAAAGGGAAGAACCATAAGAGAGAAGAGCCATCCGAAGGAGAGTCGAGCCATGGAGGACCTACAAAGAAGTTGAATACGCAGACTACTAAATTTAGAGGAAATCAAGGAAATCAATGGAATCAAGAGAACAAACTGAGGTGTGCGAGGTGTGGTAGGGAACCACCTAAACAAGGAATGTCGCTGGAATACGGGAACGTGTTTTCATTGTGGAGATTTTGGTCATAGGATTGCACAATGCCCCAAGAACCCTCCGCCTATAGGAGATGGGAAGAAGGAGAAAGGAAGAAGGAGAAAATAACCTTGGCAAGCCTAAGACCAAATCGAGGACGTGTGTTTCAACTTTCAAGCAACCAAAATTAAGATGGACCTTCTTTATCAATTGTGTTTAGTAATTAGATAATAAATTTCTTGATTCTGTGATATTCGTGTTTCCTTTAGAAATGTGATTTGGGAATTTAGAGGACCAAATTCTTTTAAGATGGGTAGAATGTAATACCCGATTAAAAAAATGATAATAATAATAATATAATTAGATAATAGAAGTGTAAACTAATAATTTATTTATACATATCTAAAACCTATAAAGATAAGATAAGTCATTTAAGTTGTAACAACTTTTTTAATTTTTAAAGGACTCTTTTACCTTTGGTAACATATTTAGCAAAGGAATTAAATATATTTAAACAATTAGAGAGAGAGAGAGAAGAACATAAAAATTATCTTGTTTGGAGTACTGCAACACAGAGGAGAAGAAAAGAAGAAAACTCAATTAGGTAAAATCAAAATCTTCCTTTTCGATTATGAGATGATACTTGTATTTAATATGTGTGATTCTAATTTTAAAATAATGATTATAACAATTTAGTAGAATAAACAGTGTGTGTGTGTGTATATATATATATATTTATTTTCTTGGTGTATGTATACATCGGATATTATAGGTATAAATAGGATATTTACATATACGTGTGTATCAATTATGTACGCGATTTGAGTTATGATTCATTTGAATATGTATTTATTATGTATGTTAATGTGTACAGTTTATATGCACATAAGTATTGAGTCTATAAATTGAATATGATGATATGTCAGTGTATGGTTATATATAATGGCTAGTAAGTTTATGTGGGTCATTGTGTGTGAGGGTGGTAATAGCTTGGTGTCATTAACATGTTAAGGGTTTATATTAAAAAATATATATATATTTATATGCATGTGATAGTATTTATACAAATGTTTTATATATTTTCTATATAGATATAGATATCAATATAATATTTATATAGATATTTTATATATTCGTTCTGTGTATTCCGAATGGATGTTCCATGCTTCCTGCTATATTATTCATAGTCTGCATATGTATATGTATTGATTTTCTACTTGTCAAATGGTTATGTAGATACAGTAATTTATAGGTATAACAAAATGAATTCTAGACTAATGACAGAAAATACTTATATTAATTTTAAAGTTATAATATGTAAGTTATTATAATTTCAAAAAATCAATATAATTCTAGTATATTGACTAAATATAATTTGAATTAAAAATAATAAAAAAATAATAAATGGCAATGTGTGTAAGATATGAAATTAAAATATGTTTGAGCTAGGATAAATTATACTAATTATTTTATTTGTTCTAAATTTATATTTAGGATTTGTTCGGCTAATATTTTTGTATTTCGCAATATCGAGGTTAGTGGCTTTCCGAACTATTTAGTGTTTTTTTTAAAATTATCGTTTACTTATATTTATGTCTTAGAAATTATTCGGATGCCTAAATGTACTGTTTTAAAATTTGTTATATTTTGTTTAAGGCTTCCATTTAAATTAAAATGTTATGTTCTTTTATTTCAAACTTCGGATCAAGTATTTTATTTTTGAACTGTGAAAATGACATTATATGATTTTGAACTGTGAAATAATATAGTTTTGAATATCGATGAGATTGTGAAACGTTTTTGAAATCCTCAATCGGACTATGTATAAGACCCATTTTTGTTTACGTTTAGTTCCAGAACTAATATAAAACCTACTAAGGCGCATACCTTTTAAATGCCCTTCAGGGAGCGTGTCTTTTTATAGATACCTTAGTAGGGTGCGTGAACATTGACACTATCGAACTTTTGGGTCGTGTTACAGGGCTATTATAACCTTAGTCACTAGGGCTGTGGATTAAAAGATATATATTGTATACATTGAAATTATTTTTGAATTGTTTTAGTTTTGAAAACATATATACTATTGTTATTGAACAAAAAGATATTTCAAAAAAGAAATTTTGGAAATTGTACTTGATTCAGCTAGATAAGGAGGATTGCTACTTGCTGAACTTTATCGCTCACCCTTTACAAATTTTTACAGGTTTCATTGTTGAGAGTTGATCACTTATTTGATACACTTTGGATAGCTGAAGATTTGTTTAAAATGTCATTTCCTTTAATGTTGAATATTGATAAAAACTCTTAGTTTCGAAGAACTGCTTCTCCATTTTACGTTTTTGATATTTGATGGTTTTTTTTCATTAGATTATTGTTGAATTATTTTATTTAGGTTGCGCTATTGATATTGTTGTCTGCACGCCTTTAGGCTTGCAGCGTCTACACTTCGGGCTTATAGCGGGTTTGGAGTTTTACAAATGTGTTATAGCACAACTTATTTTAACATTCACTAATACGTGGGTCTTATCATTTGACTAATAACGAGATTTATTAATTGAACTCGCATATTATTATTATTTTTCTCTATAAATGCACAATAGTTGGTGAAAATACATGTGCTCGATTAATGCAAGCTACAACACTATAAGGGGCGTAGAAATAGTATAAAATTAAGAAAATTCGCTCTATTTCAAAATTAAAAGGCTTAAATACACTTTAAACTTCTAAATTTTCTAATTTTAAAACTTAAACTTCAACATTTAAATTTGAAGACATTTGACCTTAATATTCTTAAAAATCTATAAATAAAACCTTTTGATCACTTGATTAAATGTTTCTTGCCGGAATAAGTCACGTGTTATGCATGCAGTCTCAAAATGAAAAAGTAATTTAGTTTTTTAAGGATATACATTGTTTTTGTTTGACTCCAATTTTTTTGATTTTTCTTCACCACACGCTATATCACGTGCCTATATATTTTTTTCTAAAGATATTTTTAGAGTAAAATTTTCCAAATTATCCTCACTCCAATCAATTATTACATGTTGATGATAAGAAAGTTTTATCTATAGAAATTGACAACATTAAAGCTTAAAGTCTTAATTGAAAAAGTTAGGGTTTGATCTGTGAGTTTAAAAAATGTTTTAAAAGGAAGTTACAACAATACATTGTTTTCCAACTTTTGATAACCACACTCCTTTTGAATCAGTCTTGAGCATAATTCTGTACCACAATAATTGTAGACCAATGAGATTATTTTAACAAGCACTAATAGGTGGGTTTTATCATTTGACTAATAATGAGATTATTAAATTGAACTCACATATTACTTTTTTTCTCTATAAATGCAGAATAGTTAATGCAAATACATGTACTCCACCCCTTAATGCAAACTACAAGACTATAAGGGTCATGAAAATAATACAAATTTAAGAAAACTAGTTAAATATTGCCTCTATTTCAAAATTAAAAGGCTTAAATATACTTGCAACTTCTAAATTTTTTCATTTTAAAACTTAAACTTCAACTTTTAAATTTTAAAATATTAAATCTTAATGTTCTTAAAAATTTATAATAAAAAAAAATACTTTGAATAGTTCTAGACCTTCAAGTCTTTGTCGGCTAGCTTATAGCTTATAGTCTTTGTCGGCTAGCTTATATCTTCTAGTCTTTGTCGGCTAGCCTATAGCTTATAGTCTTTGTCGGCTAGCTTATAGCTTGTTGTCTTTGTCGGCTAGCTTATATGATTTTCCTTTCCACAGTCTTCCCGTGGAAATTATTGAAAGCTTAGAGCTTATAGTCTTTGTCGGCTAGCTTATATGATTTTTTTCCTTTCCACAGTCTTCCCGTGGAAATTATTGAGATAAATTTCTCCGAAAATTATCCAATTAATAAGACCATTTCTTTAATGGGGGGTTGTATTCACTAAAAGTTAATTACTCCCCACATTCCAAACTATAAATATCTCCTTTTTTTTAAAAGAATTAAAAATATATATTTTTCCACCTTTCAAACGAAGGGAGTAAATTTTTCCTATAGTACTATAGAAAAGTAATTAATATTAAATCATAAATGACTACTATCAATTGTTGTATATAATATTATATTTAAATAAATATTAATCTCAAAAGAAGAGGTGAGGAAAGCTTAGAATAAAAAGAAAATAAAATCAATGATGAAATTATATAGAAGAATAGAAGAAAACAAATTAAAATGGTATAAAAGAATATGTTGTCTTGTATAGGAATTTTACTTCTTTACTTTACCATTTACAAATATGAATTGGTTCATGATCTGATTATATTCTGATTCATGATTTTTGTGACATTTATCTTCAATATAAAAAACAAAGAAATGAGTCAACTCTTAATCAATATAGAAGACTTTTATTTATTTTTTATTTTTTTTTACTTTTTTCACAAATTTGGTCAATATTAATTTGATTCAATCCTTAATTGATATTCACAAATTTTAAAAATGGACCTCTTTTGTGGAACGGATGAATTATTTCATATATTCATTATGTAGCAAAATGTAAATAAATAATTGTTTGGGAAAAATCATTTACTTCTAAATTCTAATTTCTCTCTCTCTCTCTCTCTCTCTCTCTCTCTCTATATATATATATATATATATATATATATATATATATATATATATATATACACTGCTTAAGGAAAGGAGGAAGTATTATATTTAATAATGATTTTATATCTAGGAGAAGGTGGAAGAATTATATATTGCTTAAGGAATTTTTAAACAATAGTTATGCATTTGACTGTTTTTGAAAAGTCATTCTTTACATATTTTATGTTTCAACATAAATAAGATAATTTAATTATTTAAAACGACTTAATAACTTTCAAGTTATCAAAATAACGCACACAATTTTTGTTACACCAAAATCATTGAACTTTTAAGAAATATAAAAAATGACTTAAAATTTGACCAGATCATATATACAAGTTAATAGACATATTAGCGCATATGATACATTTTTTGACACGTTAGCGGTCAACTCGAATTTTTTTTTTATGTGCAGAGTACTTCAATTACTATTTGGTTTCAAAAACCAACTCAAAATTAGAATCATAATAATTAAATAGAAATCAAGTCCCTATATATACGTTGTAATATAGCTATAAAATATTTATCTTTCTATTCTTGTAATTGTTTTTCTTTTTCTTTCTTTATATTCTGATCACCAATGCATATATGCGGGAAAGAAGAGAGAGAATTCCTAAACCACTATATATACTTCATTTTGCAACATGCCTTGTTTGTTAATAACATAAAGAATTCCGGTCAGTGTTTCGAAGTGTGTGAACCATTAAAGGGTCATGAGGATAGCTTGCATCATGATCTTTTCTATTATAGTAGTACTCTTGTTGCTTCATACTATTCTTAGGAGTTGCTCAGCCATAAGTACTAGTCTTCATCATCATCATGATCATGTAACTTTAATTAACATCACCACGGATGAATCCACTCTTTTGGCCTTGAAATCTAGCATCGTTTCTGATCCTAACCATACCCTGACAAACAATTGGTCCATCGCGAAAGGCTCTTGTTGTAACTGGGTTGGAGTCACTTGTGGCACTCGCCATAAACGAGTCGTCGCCTTAAATCTTTCAACCATGGGCCTAATAGGCACCATTCCTCCGCAAATTGGAAACCTCTCATTCCTTGTTACACTTGATCTTAGTAAGAATAGTTTCAGCGGTTCTCTTCCCAAAGAATTGTCTGGTTTGCGTCGACTTAAAGAAATCAGTCTAAGATTCAACAACTTTGAGGGGGAGCTTCCCTCATGGTTGGGTGAATTAACCAAACTTGAACATTTGTTGCTTGTAGATAACAGTTTTACAGGCATTATTCCACCTTCTTTTTCCAACATAACAATGCTTGTGCGGTTGAGTTTAGGGTTCAACTCTCTTCGTGGAAGTATTCCCCCCGAGTTTGGTAGTCTTGCTAACTTGGAATTATTTGAGATGCAAAGTAACCAGCTTACTGGCTCCATCCCACTCACCATCTACAACATCTCAACACCGACAATTATTGCGTTTTCAAATAATAGTTTGTCTGGTAATCTGCCAACAGATATTTGTAAACGTATCCCGAAAATCGAAGAGCTTCTTCTGTTTCAGAACAAACTGTCTGGCCCAATTCCTTCATCTCTACATGAATGCTCAAAACTTAAAGTTTTCGATTTGTCAACCAACGAATTCAGCGGAATCATATCAAGAGAGATTGGAAACTTAACTCTGCTGCACAAGTTGCTCCTCGATTCCAACTACTTGAAAGGTATGGATATGATGCTAGCTGCTGCTTTTACCTTTAAGATCACTTTCTTTTCTTTTCAACAATAATAATTTAATAAATTATAAATTTTTTTTGTTAAAATTCTTACTCCTCTCGTCCAATTTTACTTGTCCTAATTTGAGAATTTTATTTAAAAAAAATTATTTCCAAATTTAATAAAGGTATGGATATGATGCTAGTTGTTGCTTTTACACTTATTTTGTTTGTTTGAATTAATCTTCTACTCTTTCTTTCTGTTTCTTGGAACAATAAAATAGAGGAAAGAAAAAGGGGAAAAAAGAGTATGAATATGCTTTCAATGTCAAAGTTAATAATATTAATTTTTTTCAATATATATCATGTTATTTTTAATGAATTTTTTTAATAAAGTTAAATGAGGATAATATTGAAAAAATAAGCTCAAAATATTATTAAAATAGAACGAGAATAAATAAATTTGAACAAATCAAAAAAAAAATTAGAACAAATAAACTTGAACGAAGAGAGCATTACGTAATACTATATATCCAAAAAAATATTATTAAATATGTTTATATTTTAATAACAGTCTCATATTAATATCAGGTAACATGTTCTTCATAAGAAAATTATTTATTTTAAAGTTATTATATAAGTAATGTAAACTCGAATATCTATATTAGTAATAATGGTAGAATACTATACAAATTTGGTAAGATGGTCTATATTATTGTATTGTTTCATTCTAAAACTATATAACCTATTGAACAAAATCGTGTATTCAAAAATCGAGTTGACTTATAAACTCGATTAAAAAACAATAAATTTAAATATTTTGTTTCATTCAGTCTAATCATCACTTACAAAATAACTTGCATCATATTACTCATTCACATAACTTACATGCATCCTATTACTCATTTACATACATATTATTTCGTTTCATAGAGTCTAATCATCATTAGTTTGAGGATAAAAATGCAAATTGCCCAAGGGCTTTTTTGTCCGCTAAATATTTCGTATCTTGCTTTACAAATCTTTTCAAGTGAGTATGCTCTTAATTGTTCTTTTGTCATAATTCTTACGAATATTAGTTCCTTCTAGAACTATATCATATAACTAACAATGATATTTTATATTTAATTAATATCCAATATAAAAAGATTACCAGATTCAACAATAATAAGTTAATAAACTAAAAAAAAAATATGTATTATAGATTCTTATTACGTCATAATATATATATATATATATATATATATAATTGTTATTAAATATGTTTATATTTTAATAATAGTAACAATAATATTAGGTAACATGTTCTTCACAAAAAAACTATTTATTTAGAAATATATTATATAATATTTACATAAGTGTATTGCTTTCTATTAAAATATATAACCTCTTGAGCAAAATTCTGTGTGACCAAAATCGAGTTGACTTTTTAAGTCGATTGAAATATAATAAGTATAAATATATTTTTTCCGTGTTAAAAGACTAAAATTGTTGAGTTAATTTGATCTAAAACACACACTTATGCCTTATTATATATAGCATAGATAAAATAATTACAAAAACAAGTGATCTTGTTTTTGAAAAATAAAAATAATAATAAGATTTTATCAGTTAATAAGTTTTCGTTCCACACTAGTATTTTATTTTTTCCAATAATTAATATTTGTTGGCCACATTTAATTTGTCTCAACAATGAGATTAACATAATTTAGCTAGAATATTTAGGATAAAGAAATGAAAATCAGAAAGACTAATACAATTTCCTTGTTTGGTTACGATAGAAAATAGGAAGATAGAATGAGGAAAGAATGAAAATGGTCTAAAATTCAAGGCTTCAATTGATCGATTTTTTCAACGTCAGTGATTGTCTTTAATTTTTTGTAATTATGTGATTAATTTTTTATATTTTTTCTCACTTAGGTTCAATTGGAAAAATTAGTTTTTTCATATTTATTAAATATCAAAGAATAAAAAGGTCATAAATTTCATAAATCATTTGGATAGTAATAAATTTCAGGGTAGTAATTATCATTCCGGCACTCCATGCAATTATTTGGAAACATAACTTCCATAATATTTCTCGTTCACACAAAAAAATAAAATAAAATAAAATTGTTTCATAGTCTAATGATCATTAGATTAATTTGAGGATGTTGCCAAATGCCTTTTTTGTCCGCTACAAATTTCGAATCTTGCTTTACCAATATTTTCAAGTGCACGCGTCTGCTCTTAATTAAGCTTTTGTCATTAATTCTTTTTTTCATTTCGAATTTTTGACAGGTACAATTCCCCAAGAGATTGGCAATCTTTATAATCTACAGGATATAGACTTAAGTTTCAATAGCTTTACGGGTACATCAGACTCAATTTTCAATCTCTCCAAACTAGAATACATTGAAATGACTGACAACCATCTTTCAGGAAAACTTCCATCCAATATTGGCTACAAACAACCCAATCTAAGAACACTTAATATTGCAAGGAATAATTTCACAGGGATTTTGCCCGACTCCATCTCAAATGCTACTAAACTAGAGCATATAACGATTTCTGGTAATAAATTATCTGGTACAATTCCCAATTCACTAGGAAATTTGGAACTCCTCGAAATCTTCACCTTTGAGGAGAACAACTTCATCATTGAAAAATCATCTCCGAAAATCAGCTTCATCACTAGCTTGACAAATTGTAGAAACTTAAGAGTTTTAGTTATATCACGTAATTCTCTAAATGGATACCTTCCGGCTTCCATCGGAAATTTCTCGACTGCTTTTGAAGAATTTTATGCAGAAATGATCGGAATTAGGGGCATCCTTCCCAGTGAAATTGGTAATTTGAGTAGTATTACGACATTATATGTAGGTTACAATGAATTGACTGGAAAAATTCCTGTAGCAATCAGAGGTTTGTCGAGCCTTCAAAGATTAGATCTTGTTGAAAACAAGATTGAAGGACCCATTCCGGATGATGTATGTCTATTACAGAACTTGGGTAATTTACGCTTAGAACGAAACCAAATTTCGGGTCCATTGCCAGAATGCTTAGGAAATATTACTTCTCTAAGATATCTTTATCTTAGTTCCAATGCATTGACCTCTAGATTACCAACACATCTTGAGAACCTAAAGGATCTTTTGGTGTTCACTGCATCCAGAAATTCTTTCAGTGGTCATCTACCTATTGAACTGGGCAATTTGAAGGTGGTTACACTAATAGATCTATCATTTAATCAATTCTCGGGCAAAATGCCTAACACACTTGGCCAGCTCCAAAATTTGATTAATCTTTCTTTGGCAAATAATATGCTACAAGGACCTATTCCTGATACATTTAAATATTCAGTGAGCTTAGAATACTTGGATTTGTCACATAACAACTTCTCTGGTGTGATTCCCAAGTCATTAGAGACACTCTTTCATCTTCGATACTTCAATGTATCTTTTAATAGTTTAAGAGGAAAAATTCCAAGTGAAGGTCCTTTCAAAAGCTTCACCGGTCAATCTTTCATGTCTAATGAAGCATTGTGTGGTGCTCCTCGATTTCAAGTCCCACTATGTCATAACAGTTCTGTTCATCATGGATCACAAAGAAAAGAGAGAGTGCTTCTAGCTATATGTATCTCCCTAGTGACTGCATCAATATTTGTTACCTTGGCTTTTGCATTTGTGTGGATACGACGTCGAAGGAAAAGTAAGGTTCCATCTCAAATTGATTTGTCACAATTAATTGCCCCTTTAAGAATTTCATATTATGAATTACAACAAGCAACTAATGCGTTTAGTGAAAGCAATTTGCTTGGCATGGGTAGCTTTGGTTCCGTTTACAAAGGGGTACTTGCAAATGGGACATTCATTGCAATTAAAGTATTCAATTTGCAATTTGAAAGAGCATTCAAGAGTTTCGATGTAGAATGTGAAGTATTGCGCAACCTTCGCCACCGAAATATATGCAAAGTTATTAGTAGTTGCTCTAGCATTGATTTCAAGGCATTGGTACTTGAATACATGTCGAATGAGAGCCTTGAGAAGTGGTTGTACTCTCATAATCATTTCTTAGATATTTTGCAAAGAATAGACATAATGATAGATGTGGCATGTGCTTTGTACTATCTCCATTATGGTTATTCAACAACAATAGTTCATTGTGATTTGAAGCCCAACAACGTCCTTCTAGATGAAGATATGGTTGCACGTCTCAGTGAATTTGGCATAGCAAAGTTATTGGGAGAAGGGGAAAGCATTGCACAAACCATGACTTTAGCCACAATTGGATATATTGCACCAGGTGACCCTCTATCTTATTAATTTTATTTTTTCTTGGCTCAAATATATATGTTCTTTTGCTAAGTTTTACGAAATACGTTTTGTTTACGATGTTGCTTTTGTGATGTTGGATCGGTTTTCAGAGTATGGATCAGAAGGATTAGTGTCCAAGAAATGTGATGTTTACAGTTATGGTATTATGTTGATGGAAATATTCACAAGAACTAAGCCCAATGATGAACAATTTCTTGGAAATATGAGCCTAAAGCATTGGGTAAGCACTTCATTTCCTAACTCACTCATCCAAGTTATTGACGCAAACTTGCTAAAACTAGAGGATGGTGACATAACTTTGAAGGTAAGTTGTATATCCTCTATCATGGAATTGGCTTTGAGTTGCTCTGCAGATTCACCTAAGGAGAGGTTCGACATAAAAGATGTAATGGTAGCACTCAAGAAGATTAGACTTCATTTCCTTGCGAATCATGGACAAACTTGAAACATCAAAGTACTCCTTGTAAATTATGTTTTGTAACTCTATTAACTTTATTAGTTATTTAACAATTTTAACATCTTTTTAAATGTCATGTTTGTCAATAGTTTGCAGGGCTATCAGAGACGAAGGTGGTGATTCTGTGACTTCAAATTCTCCTATCTAAATACAAGAATATTGTCGTGATCATGGATTTACTCATCAACAGTATGTTTTGGTACCCAATCTTTTGAGTGATTGTAAACTATGTATTGTCCTTTAATTCTATATATTATGGTGTTACTATGTTTCTTATGTTGTATATTGTTCCTTTTAAACTTAATTCGGAAGAATATAACTTGAATGGTTGAATAGAAGAATAATCTTATTTTCTTTATTTCCTTTTTTTCACCATTGAGTGAAGTTAAATAGACATACACACACACACACACATATATATATATATATAACACATCGTATATTGTTAAATATTAACAATATGCTAATACAACTCAAATTAGACATTCAAATTTCATAAAATTGTCACACACTTGACCATATGTACGTTCATAAATTTATGTTCATTTGTTGTAGAAATGTTACGTCCATAGTGTCCAACAAAAATGGCGCTAGATGATAAATATAATATATGCAACTTTTACTATAACAAATACATGTTAAGGGTGTGCTTCATGGAATCCAACTCCCTAAACTAGTACAATAGATAACCAAACGATCGGATTTGTTTGGATCAAGCTAGCTACTAATCTGCAAATCAATGAGCAAAACAGATCGTAATTATTAGCTACAATGATCACGCTATTAGACAATCTCAGATATATTTTTTTCCTTTGTGGAGATATGATTTTATTTTCAAATAAAAATCTACCCTATCACCTTTGTCTAAGTTAGGAGAAACCTCAACTTTGGAGGACCTTGAACGGAAAGAACTTCACTTTCTTAATGTAACAATAACATGATTATTTGTTTGTTTGTTTATTTATTTGATAGGTAATTTTGGTACAGTAATAAAACGATCGTTCATATTCTTTTTTTTCGGGTTAAATCGTTTTATTCCCATTGAACTAACCTTCAATTTACATTTGCATCACTGAATTGATTTTTTTTATTCGACTCATTAAACTGTAATTTTTTTACAAACCGTTACAAAATCAGTTAACCTATCTAACTTTTAATAGAATGAATAATATGTGAGAGAAAAATTGTATCTAAGTCATATATATGTCAACATGGCATGGTATGATAGGAAACAAAATTACTTAAGAAAAAAATAGATTAACTAATTACACGTACGAAAAGCACACCTGCACTAATTAAAATTTTGCAAGAAATTAAATTTATTCTAAAATTAGACTGGATCGTTGACAGCTATTGATAGTTTTGGGTGATTAAGTTTATGATCCAAAATATGAGCAATTGATCTCTCTTTTTTGATCCAAAAAATGAGTTAAGGAATTGGGGAAGAAAGAGAAAATTGGTCTCTTTATTTTGCGATAGATATGAGATTTAGAGGTTCCGATGGAGTTGAATCTTGGCTAAATTTAAGTTGTTGTGGAGTTTGGACTACTGGTAAATGATTTGTTGTAGAAATTTGAGTTGTAAATATTGGTGATTTTGGCAAATGGTTATGGCTTGACGGTAGATGTTTTGGTAGAGTTTATGTGAGGGAGATGAAGGGTTTTTTATTTTCTTTTCTTTTGCTTTCTTTAAAAGAAGAAGAATCTAAATGTATAAAATGGTTAAAAATAAGTTTTTTTTCTTTAATTATTAATACACATCATCATTGTCATCAAATCATGTTTTAATTAACTAAATAATCCACATAAGCATCATCTTTGGTGCCATATAGATTTTCTGTTAACTTTTAACATTCTTGAACGGATTTTTTAAATTTTGTAAATAAAATTTAATTCAATAAATTAACAGGAAAAAAATAAATAAATTCAATGATGCATATGTAAATTGAAGTTCAGTTGAGTAAGGAAAAATAATTTTACCCATTTTCTTTCCCAGCTTCTGGCCTGCCATTTTTGCAAAGTTAAAACATATAATACTTTTGATGATGCACATGTAAATTGAATTAATGAATCAGCGCAAGGGTGTCGGATAACTTCGGGATCGGGAGCTCAGCTTGGTTGACTTCGGAACGACCAGCTTCGGGAATCGATATCTTCGGGGTCAGAAGTTCGGAGTCGGATGGTAGACTACTTCTTCGGATTCGGGTTTGGTTTCTTCGGTCAGCTTTGGGTTAGCCTTCGGTTCCTTCGGGTCGGCGTTCGGGAACGGTGTTCGACTTAATCCTTCGGATCAGGAGTTCGAGATCGGATTCTTGGCTTCGGTTAAATCCTTCGGATCAGGAGTTCGGGATCAGATTCTTGGCTTCGGTTATTATTATTATTATTATTATTATTATTATTATTATTATTAGTGTTTAATTCTTTTATAGTAGTAGTATTTTATTAGGAAGTAAATCTTTTATATTGTTACCGTAAATATAGGAAGTTTGTTATCCTTTAGGATTCTGTTTTCATAATTTTAGGAATCTGTTATGACTTGGAAAGGAAGAAAGTTAGCTATAAAACCCGGTTTGTGGGTTGAATTTTATTAAGATTTTGATTTTGATAAATATAATTTACATATTAGAGAGACTTATCTGTGTTTAGGATTTTTTCTTTTGCTTCTGTTGCCTGTGAATTTATTGTTACCCTAGCATGCAGGATAATCGTTATCCCGTCCGACATCAGTTGGTATCAGAGCTCAACATCATCTTGGGTTAGATTTCATCAATTTCAATGGCTGGTGGTCGTGGTCATCGAGGGCAGGTTCCGATTGAGGAAGTCCAGCACCGTGATCGTAACATTCGGGATGTGATGATTGAAGATTTACAGAAACAAGTTGCAGAGTTAACCTGGCGTCTCAAGGTGCAAAATCAGGGTCGACGTGGACAAGTTCTAAATGAGGAAGTCCCGCACCTTGATCACTATCGTGGACAGGTTTCGACTGAGGAAGTCCCACACCTTGATCATGACGAGGAGAGTTATTACTCTCGTGGACAATATCCGACTGAGGAAGTCCCTAAGTATGTATCGCACTTTGATGGTGATGAGGAATTTTATAATTTTAATTCTAGGTTTGATGAAGGACGATTGATTGGAGGAGAAGTAGCCGATGAAGTAGAGGAGTATGGAGAGCCTGTATATGATGAATATGCAGATGAAAAAATATTTTATGGAGAGCCTGTATATGATGAATATATATATATATATATATATGATGAATATGAAGATGAAGGAGAATTTTATGGAGAACCTGAATACGACGATTATGATGATGATGACGTAAAGGAACAGGTGTTGTATGGAGATAGTTAAGAGACTCTGATCGTTCGTAAGAGTGTACTGACTCCCAAAGGTGATTCCAAAGATGATTGGTTGAGAACCAATATCTTTCATACAACCTGCACCGTAGCAAATAAAGTTTGCAAGTTAATCATTGACAGCGGTAGTTGTGAGAACGTAGTGTCCGAAGAGGCTGTCAAGAAACTACAGTTGAAAACGGATCGGCATCTCAAACCATATAAGTTGTCATGGTTGAACAAAGACAACGAAGTAACAGTCGATAGAAAATGCTTAGTATCCTTTTCAATAGGCAAGAAGTATTTTGACAACGCTTGGTGCGATGTAGTGACAGTGGATGCGTGTCACGTGCTGTTGGGCTGACCTTGACAATATGACCGAAGAGTTATGCATAATAGTCGGAAGAATACGTATTCCCTTCGTATTAAAGGGAAGAAGGTTGTACTAGCTCCTCGACGGGAAGAAAGTAGTTCGGCTCGGGCAGTCGGAAACCCAAACCTGTTGTCCATAACTAGATTTCTATCGGAGGCCGATCGCGAAAACGTGATGTATACTATAATCCCTTGTGAGAACAGTTCGGCAGATAGGAACACTCAAGTACTAGCAACTGTGCAGAAATTGTTATTAGAATTCTTGACTTGATCCCCGAAGAGATTCCTACTCGACTGCCACTAGATTTGATGAGTCCTTGTTTTGTGTTGGATGGTGTGAACTCGAGGACGAGTTCATTTCAACCCGGGGTGACTGATGTAGGAGGATTTCTGTCCGATGATACTGAGTGGACAGATAGTGTATTGATGGCAGTAAAAAGCCATGAATTAATGAATCAGCGCAAGGGTGTCGGATAACTTCGGGATCGGGAGCTCAGCTTGGTTGACTTTGGAACGACCAGCTTCGGGAATCGATATCTTCGGGGTTGGAAGTTCGGAGTCGGATGGTAGACTACTTCTTCGGAGTCGGATGGTAGACTACTTCTTCGGATTCAGGTTTGGTTTCTTCGGTCAGCTTGGGGTTAGCCTTCGGTTCCTTTGGGTCGGCGTTTGGGAACGGGGTTCGACTTAATCCTTCAGATCAGGAGTTCGGGATCGGATTCTTGGCTTCGGTTAAATCCTTTGGATCAGGAGTTCGAGATCGGATTCTTGGCTTCGGTTATTATTATTATTATTATTATTATTATTATTATTATTATTATTATTATTATTATTAGTGTTTAATTCTTTTGTGGTAGTAGTATTTTATTAGGAAGTAAATCTTTTATATTGTTACCGTAAATATAGGAAGTTTGTTATCCTTTAGGATTCTGTTTCCATAGTTTTAGGAATTCTGTTATGACTTGGAAAGGAAGAAAGTTAGCTATAAAACCCGGCTTGTGGGTTGAATTTTATTGAGATTTTGATTTTGATAAATATAATTTACACATTAGAGAGACTTCTCGGTGTTTAGGATTTTTTCTTTTGCTTCTGTTGCCTGTGAATTTATTGTTACTCTAGCCTGCAGGATAATCCCTATCCCGCCCGGCGTCAACATCTTTAGGCTTTTCGAGAGAAACTTCAACAGTTTCCTCAATCACTATCGATTCAGTTACAGTGCATTCCATCGCCTCAAGCTGTGATTGACTGTGTTGTCCAGATGATTGAGGAGGGGGTGCTTGACTACTTGGTATTTCAGTTACAGGGCTCTTGTGATGTTTGTTCTGAAAATTCACCTGAAATCAACAAACAAACCATTCCTATTCTAGTCATTCAAAAACTGCTGAACTAGTTTTAGTACATCAATATTTTTCCTGAATTATTGTTGAGAAGATTCTGACTAGCCAATACCAATAGCAACATACTATTTAAAATTTTCATTTATAACATCTATTTATTCTCTTGCACATACTTTGACAGCTCCATTTTCATTATATGCTCAAAAGTCAAAAATTCTAAGAAATGCTGATTATGTCGGCATTCAGCAACATGTTATATGCCAGATTTTGTATGATTATCTTAGCAGCATACTGTATTACAGATGCCACATTATGTATGATTACGTCAGCAACGCATCGTATATTATAGACCTACCCTAAGGCCCGCTGTTTGATTGCATTTATAGAAGTATCATGCAAGATATATTGAATAAAGATTGAAATTGCTATTTCCACAAGCCTCTTTGATAAATTCATAAGATCTCTTTCACTTGAATAATAAATAGCTCGCATGCTAGTTTGAGAGATACTAGAGGGACTGGTGAATCTATCAAAAACTTGTTCAAATAATTATTCCCAAGATATTTTATAACTAATGCAAGATACTAAAGTAGATAAGGGACCAAAACAGAGAACAAGCATACCATTAGAAATATGAAGGTCCGCACCAAACATGACACGACCACTGCCTACTATTTCCTCCTCCTGCAATAAACAGTAGCACCCAAGGGCAGATACAGTATTATTTAGCACCCACAAAAATAGATCACATAAACTGAGTAGACTATACTACAAGCTTGGAGAAAAATAATAAACAAAACTAAATTGGCAACACTTGGAGGAAAATAATAACCAAAACTATATTGGCAATATAAGACAAACCCTAGTTACTAAACTCTAAAGCTTAGTAGATAAATTTTAAACTCTAGTTAATAAACTATAAATCATATATAGTGAATATATCCTAAACCCTAGTTAATAACCCCTAAACATTGGTGAATAAACCCTAAACCCTAGTTAATAAACCTCAAATTCTACTCAAACCCTACATAATAAATCGAGTGGAAGAGATGAAGGAGACCAAATCCTAAATATTAAATCAAGTAAAAGAGATGAAGGAGACTAAAGTTATTCTGATTTATGTTCGCTACTATTAACATATTAAAATTTTGTACCACGAATTTAAAGTTTTAATCTTAGTCACTGATGCTTATATTAGACGCTATTAATGGTGTATGTCATTATCGTATAATGATCCATAATACGTACGTACGTATTATAGATCATTTATTTTATATATAAAATAAAGCCCGAGACTTTTAGTGACCGTTTTTGGTGTTTTGGAGTCACGAGTTTATCGTAAAAAAGAAAAGAAAAAAAATTACTCCCACGCATAAGAAAAAGTTTTACCGAATATATTGCACTACTCCACCCAAAAGAAGATATTTAAATAAATGTTAGAAGAGGTTGGATATATAACTTCCTGACAGTTTCAAAAAAGTAGGAAAGCTATATAATTGTAATTAGGGTAAAATGCAATTCAGTACCTATAATTTTCTGACTTTTGTAAGTCACCCCCTGTGGTTTAAAAACCATTACTTAACCACATGTGATTTGAAAAAAAGTGCAATAGTTACTTTTTCCATCCAATTTAACGGAGAGTGAATTCACTTTCCCTTTTAGCAAGTGGATGAGTAGTCCAACGACTAGATTTCCTATGCAAATGACAAAAATGTCCTCCTTAACCCATATTTAAAGTACAACTAATTTACTTATTATTTGGTTTTTTTATTCTCATTTTTCACTAATTTTCTACCAAAATATGTAAAAAAATAATCCTACAAATTTTTTGGAATGTCTAATAGATTAGTATGCATTTGGATAATAAAAAATTACCAATATATATGTATTAAAAAAATATTTTTTAAAAAAATTAATAAATAAAAATCTATTAAAAGTAAAAATATGGTAAAATATAATATGTAAACTATATAAAAAAAATTAACTAACTTCGTTATTCATAAGATTGTACAATTACAAAATTAAATACATCAAATTTTAATTTATCTTTACGAACCTCTTGTTATTCTTTTATATTAACAAAAGCTTTAGTGTGCTACCAACCACTTATTCAAAAATTGGTATTAAGTCACTTTATTTTTTTAATAAATTTATTTGATTTTACTAGCGAAAGGTTAATAATAGGGTTTACCAGTGAGATACAATGTTTAAGTTGCGATGCTTACACACACAATATGTGCATTAAGACTAGTAACAATAAAGTTTTTCCTTTTTTAGTTTACGTATGACAAGACAGAAATAAAATGACTACAATTTTAAGTATTCATTTAATCTTGTTAGGTAGAGCAGCTACTTTTCTTCTAGTGTTCAAGGCTCTTTATTTTGGTGGCATATATGGTTATTCCTCTCCGTTCGTATCTCTTTCTCCAATTTCGGTCTCGATTAGTTCACAAGATTGAATGGCCAATTCTCCTTCGGACCGTCAATTCGATTGTTTTTCAAGAATATTGAGCCGGGTATGTAAGCCATGTATCTGGGAAGAACTTAAAAGAAGGGTTTTCGGCACCATTGCATATTCTTACTTCACGTACATGTATTAGTTTTAAAAAATTGATATTTTCACAGCACTTTTTGATATTTTTACATGAAAAGTATCGCTATAGATGTATAACGATGGGAAAAACTGTCGCTATAAGATCTATAACGACATTTTTCATGTGAAAATATCAAAAAGTACTGTAAAAATATCAATTTCCTAAAAGTATAGAGAGACATAAAAATATTTTGTCCACACATTACTATTTCTTCTCCTCCTAGTAATCAACTATGTTATAAACCTTGATCTACGATATATATATATATATATATATATATATATATATATATATATATATATATCTAAAATGTCTTATATGTCCATGTAACTTTTTCGTCATTTAATTTAAACAGTTCAATAATGTGTTTTAGAATGTACAATTAATAATGTAAAATTCAACAAAATGGGATTGTCTTGCACAATTGATGATATAATTATAGTTTATTTAAAAATATTTTTCCAACTAAAAAGAAAGAAAGATATGAGTGGAAAAAAATTGATGTAAAATAAATACACACACACACACACACACACACACACACACACATATATATATATATATATATATATATATATATATATATTGTCTTTATTTAAGATGTGGATCATATTTTAGTAAAAAAATAACTCTATAGTAATGGATCATATAATTAAAGATTAAATATTATTTATCTTGATTTGTGTTACAAATGAATTAAAGATTGACTTAGATGATTGAAGATTTTCTTAGTTTGATTTTAAATAACAAATGAGGTGGTTGTGTGCAGAAGAAGAGCTAAGAATAGTATTTTAGTACTTTAATGCCTTCTTTTAATGGTGTTAACACTAAGTGAGACTTTGCAAATTTTTTAAACCATAGGTAGCTAAGTGGTGATTTTTTAACCATAAGTGGTGATATACAAAAATGTGTAAACCACAAGCAGCAAAATGTTATAATTAAATACTGAACAATGATGTCACAATCTTATTTAAAACTCCCGCATCTCTTCCCTCTAATTCTCACAATCTCTCTTTCCCACATGATCTCATGGCTTATTTATTTTCCTTTCTCTATGCACCACCCAACGTCCAACATATTTATGTCTAAATTCTTATACAAGAAAAACATCACTAACAGACAGACGAATATTAAAGCGCTGATCAGTCTCTATATTTCTTAAAGTTGTCGAGCAAATTTTCTGCTAGTGGTTGTGGTTATGATATTTGATGGTTACCAATTAAATGGTTATACGCCATTTGAGCAATAGCTCAGTGGTAGGCAAGAGGTCCAAGGTTCAACCCTCATCCCAAAAATAAAAATAAAAAAATAAAAACATAAATGGTTATACTATCTGGTTATTTTTGATATTTTTTGACAATTTAATGATTTTGGTGCAATAAAAACAGTTTGTATTTAATGATTTTGGTGCAATAAAATAGTTTGTATATTTCTTTGATAGCTCGACAAGAGTTCAAGGATTTTTAGTCATTAGGTCAAGATTTTATTAATAGAAATTATGGAAAGTTTTAAATATTTTATAATTGAAACGCTGAGGTTTAAGAAAGTGTGAGAAAAACTTTAATTTAAAGTGTGGTAATCTGAATGTGAACGATCAAAAACATTTTCAACACCTTTTTCCTTATCCAAACCTAGACCAGAAGAGCCATATATCGCAAATTATGGTTTTCAAAGTTTATTACTGACAGCTTAACAACTTCATCAACTTCAGTTTCAAAGTTTATGGTTTTCAAAGTTTATTATGGATGCATAGTTTACCAACTTCAGTATCAAAATCAGTAAATGTCAGTCTTGCATATTTATGGTGAAATTAACTAAACCTAAAAAGATAGTTTTGAAAATTCCAAATAAAAGTGGAAGACCCGTCAAGGCAAACACATCTATTGAAAGTCCCACGCATCTCCCTTAGATCTGACAATAAGCAACTAGCATTAAAATTTCTTCTTTTTTTTTTTTTGTCGGTACAGTCAATACTAGGTCCTTAAGCATACAAATGCATGATGTTTCTAGGAATATAAAACTGAAAATATAAAATTTCGAAAGAAAGTAGTCAATACAAGTCTTTGTCTGCGTACTGAAAGCTACTATATATATATTTATACAATTCAATACAAAACCCAATACATGGAAATTAAGTACTGGTTTTATGCCGACTTCACCTACTTTTTGAGATATTTGTCTTCTGACAACATAGAAGACTACTGAGTTTAAGCTTTTGAAATTGTTATTATAAGTGTTTACATGTTTATAGTTGAGATTATGAAAAAATATGTGAAATAGCCAAATTAAAGACTTAAATATTGGGCATTATTCTATTGTACAACTATCTCTTTGTAGGGTCATTATTGATATTCCTTTCCACAGTCTTGCATACAAAATTCTTTGAATAAATCAAGTGGCACTTAATTCCTTGAAGAATATGAAGAGCCTAGTGGCGGATGCAAGAAATTTCTTCATTGGAAGGCATTATGTTCATTAAAAGGTATACTCAGAAAGTCGTGATATATATACTTCCTTCTGCAAAAGACATTTAGTGTTAACCATAAAACAGTCATGAGAACAGCTTTTTGCTAAATTTTTTTCATGGTAATGTTTTTTCATAGCATTCTTCTTAGGAGTTACTCAGCCATAAGTACTCCTCATCGTAATTTATCCCTTAACATCACCACGGATCAATCAGCTCTTCTTGCCTTAAAAGCCCATATAATTTCTGACCCTCACCATACTCTGACAAACAATTGGTCCGTTGCTAAAGCCTCTTATTGTAACTGGGTTGGAGTTCTTTGTAACACTAGCCATAAACGAGTCCTAGCCTTAAATCTTTCAAACATGGGCCTAATAGGCACCATTCCTCCGCAAATTGGAAACCTCTCCTTCCTTGTTTCACTTGATCTTAGAAATAATAGCTTCAGTGGCTCTATCCCACTTATCGTCTTTAAAATCTGAACACTGCGAGTTATTGATATTACAAATAATAACTTGTCCAGTAATCTTCCACGGATATTTGCCATGGTATTCCGAAAATAGAAGGACTTTATCTGTCATTATACAAACTGTCTGGCCCAATGCCATCAACTCTACGTGAATGCTCAAAACTTAGGGTTTTATGATTGTGGCGTAACAATTCAGCGGGAGCATACCTAGAGAGATTGGAAACTTGACAATGCTAGAGGTGTTGGATTTTGGTGAAAACTACTTGGAAAGTATGGGTTATTTTTTTGCATTTGCCTTCGAAGCTCCAATATAGTAAAATTTAGTCACTATATACATTTTAACTGCTTTTCCACACAAATTATTAGAAAATCAACATGTTTTTTATATTGCGTCCCAAAAAGAAAAATACACTATTTAACATATATAAAAATAATGCTACCTCTCACCCTAAAAGAATTAGGTAAGTACAACTTTTACGCAAATAAGAGATTATAATATAATTTTTATTTTGACTTGAATTAATTTAACATTAGTGAACACATAAAATTACAGGATTGTATAGTCTTCATGATCCCACATTATAGTTTTGTCTTGAATATATTTTGCGAACGTTTTACTCTTTCTTTAACATTGGACCTAGATAAAAATATGTGCTTAGTTTATTTTAATGAGAAAAATGTTTACTCAGTTATTTTACTGAAATAAAGAGGTTTCATATGGGTTATAAAGCTTGTAAAAATTTGACTTGTGAAATTCAGACATTCTACCATGATATTTTTTTCTCTCCACCTTTCTTTTGATCGAGAAGTAAAATGCAATAATAAGCCTTGAATTTTAACTGTTTTTATTGAATTCCTTTCTTTCAGTCAATGCAAACTAAACAATACTATTTGAAAATTTGGTATTGCATTTTACGCTTCACGATGACCGAAAGAAAGGGACTTAATTAATTTCAAAAACACCTAAACTTCTGTGCTCTATTGCATTTTACTCGTCTTTTAAGCACGGATGGAGTACGTGTGAATGTACATGGTCTGGTTTACTAGTTACTAGAGAATTTTCCTGGCACACAAGACTCCATGAGTAGCGTAATTAGAAAAAAGAAGGCTATTAAGGAAAAAATGAGGTCAATTCCATGGGAATTTATCCACAGCTCTTGATAAATTGTATGCAAGTGAGTGTGGAATCAAGGGAACATTTCCTAGTGAAATTGGGAATTTAACCAGTCTTAGAGTATTAAGTCTACATGGGAATGAGTTGACTGGAAAAATTCCCGTAACAATCAAATAGCTATCGAAGCTTCAAGAATTATACATTCTTGAAAACAAGATTGAAGGATCCATTCCAGATAATCTTTGTCATTTATGGAACTTGGCTTACTTAACCTAACGAAGAAACCAAATCTCCTGTCCAATCCCTGCATGCTTAGGGGATATTAGTTCTCTAAGATATCTTCATCTTAGTTCAAACAGATTGACCTCTAGCTTACCAGTAAGCATTGGGAATCTCAAGGATATTTTGGAGTTTTATGTTTCCAAAAATTATTTAAGTGGCCATCTACCTAGTGAATTAGGTAATTTGACGGTTGTGGTATTTGTCACATAATTAATTTTCGGGGAACATCCCTAGCATCTTTGGCGGGCTCCAAAATTTGGCTAATCTTTCTTTGGCAAATAATAGATTACAAGGACCTATTCCTGATTCATTCAAATACTCAGTGAGCTTAGAACAACTTGGATTTGTCCCATAACAGTCTTTCTGGCATGATTCCCTAGTCTTTAGAGGCATTCATCTATCTTAGGTCTTTCAATGTATCTTCTAATAGCTTAACAGGAGAAATTCCAAGTGAAGGTCCTCTCAAAAACTTCACTAATCAATCTTTCTTGGGGAATGAAGCATTGTGCAGTGTTTCTCGGTTTAAAGTCGCAACATGTCGCGATAGTGTTGCACATGGATCAAGGAAGAGAAGAGTGCTTGTAATTATTGGTATTTCACAAGTGATTATATTAATAGTGCTAATCATCTTGATCTTTGCATTTGTGTTGACAAGCCGCAAAAGGGGTAATGTTTCACCTCAAGTTGATATGTTACCAATAACAACATGTGGAAGAATTTCATTCCATGAACTTCAACAAGCAATTGATGGTTTTAGTGAAAGCAATATGCTTGGCATAGGTAGTTTTGGTTCAGTTTACAAAGGAACACTTATAAATGGGAGGATCGTGGCCATAAAGGTATTTAATTCAAAACTAGAAGGTGAATTTAAGAGTTTTGATGCAGAGTGTGAAGAACTGCTAAACCTTCGTCATCGAAATCTTGGGAAAGTCATTAGTAGTTGCTCAAACCTTGATTTCAAAGCTTTGGTACTTGAGTATATGCCTAATGGGAGCCTTGAGAAGTGGTTGTACTCAGAATCATTGCTTAGATCTTTTAGAAAGAAGAGACATAATGATAAATGTGGCATGTGTTTTGGACTACCTCCATTATGATTATTCAACAACAATAGTTCAGTATTCTTTGAAGCACAACAATGTTCTTCTAGATGAAAGATGTTATGGGAGCACTCAAGAAGATCAAACTTGATTTTCTTGCAAATCATTGAAGGACTTGAAAAATCAAAATACTCTTTTTCATTACCCAATTAACTCTACTAGTTATTCAATATATAATTATAACATTTTTTTATGTCATGTTCTTGCAATGATTTGTAGGACTACCAAAGATGGAAGTTGTGGTAAATTATGTACTTCAAACTATCTATCCAAATAAAGAAAGTTGTCACGATCGTAGATTTGCTCATGAACAAATTGAGAGATCAGCGTCGGATATAATAACAAGATTTGTGAATTGAACTCATATATTATTTTTTTCTCTATAAATGCACAATAGTTAGTGGAGATACATGTACTCGATTAATGCAAGCTACAACACTATAAGGGGCATAGAAATAGTACAAAATTAAGAAAACTCGCTATATTTCAAAATTAAAAGTCTTAAATACACTTTAAACTTTTAAATTTTTTCATTTTAAAATTTAAACTTCAACATTTAAATTTGAAGACATTGGACCTTAATGTTCTTTAAAATCTATAAATAAAACCTTCTAGTCACCTGATTAAACATTTTTTTGGCGGAATAAGTCACATTTTATACAGTCTCAAAAATGAAAGAGTAATTTAGTTTTTTAAGGGTATACATTGTTTTTGTTTGACTCTAATATTTCTGATTTTTCCTTCACCACACACTATATCATGTGCCTACAACTTTTTATTTTTCTAAAGATATTTTTGGAGTGAAATTATATAAATTACCCTCACTCCAATCAATTATTACATGTCGATGATCAGAAGATTTTATCTATAGGAATTGAGAGACATTAAAGTTTAAAGTCTTAATTGAAAAGTTAGGGTTTGATCTGTGAGTTTAAAAAATGTTTTAAAATGAAGTTACAACAATACATTGTTGAAGGTTTCCAACTTTTGATAACCACACTCCTTTTGAATCAGTCTTGAGCATAATTCTGTACGACAATAATTATAGACCAATGTGTTATAGCACAACTTATTTTAACATGCACTAATAGGTAGGTTTTATCATTTGACAAAATAATGAGATTATTAAATTGTGTTGGTTTATATGTTTGAATGATGATAATACATTTTTGTATGGAGTTAATATGTTGCATAGATATAGTAAATACTCTTTGCATGGAAATATTATATTTTGCATGGAGTGATTTTTTAACAGGATTGATTATGTTCTGGGCAGATTTGATAATACTTTATTAAAGATAAATTGGTATGGTTGGAATATTTATTGCTGGAAATATTTTTAGAATATCCTATCAAGTAGCAGAGTAAGCTATACAATTTGATTTGATATTTGATTTGAATAGGAGTCCATTATGTTAATTGTTTCAACTATGCTATTTAAATTGGAAATAAGTCTTAAAATGTAACTTCTTTTTATTATTCAAACTGATTAGAGATTGGAATGAATCAAACTTGATTTGATATCTCTTTTATTCCTTTATTTAAACCTTTTCAATTGGATTTAAATATCATATCCTTGATAGCTTATTTTAAGGAATGTACCCGTTGGATATATCTTGCTGTGATATTATGGTTTATTTCATCCTTAATCTGGGCAGCCTTATTATCTTTTATTTTATTGTCGTTGGGTCTCTCATAATATATAGTCTTCCTCCACGGCAAAAAAGAAAAAAAATTCAAGAAGCTATTTCACGTTGCTATTCAAAGAAGAATTCTTTAGAGAGCTTTCAAAGTTTTATTTTCAGCAATATATTGTATTGTCTTTAATTCCTTGTGGCTGAAAAGTTAAGAAATCTATTGTAATACATTCTACTTTATTCTGAGTGTAAGCCTAGTTTGGCTTGGTCTATCTAGTAATAGATAGGGTTTGTTCAAAGAGAGCTTTCAAGGTTGCAGAGGTGCAAAGGTCTCAGTGGTGAGAAAGGATACAGAGGTGCAAGGGGGCAGTGGTGTCCAGCTCAGTGGAAAGCTACTTTGAACAGGGAGTATTTGTATTTTGATTGAAAAGTTTATTTAATAAAAGGAGTCTCCAATACTAATTGGTATTAGACATGGATTAGGCCATTAGTTTAGAGGTTAAGGGCCGAACCACGTAAAAATCTTGGTGTCTATGGTTTGCTAATTTTGTGTAGTTTGATCATTTAAGTTTGCATTCTGTTTTAAAGTATTCTGCATAATATTGTTCTGCTGGGTCTCATCGTGTACTAATCCAGACATTATCCTGTCTGCATTATAACTAAAATAAAATTTGCTCTAGAGCAAACACTATAAATCACTAGTTCCAACTGTCTGTTTTAGTACTGTAACAGTGAATTAAAAAATTTGTCATTGTCAACCACTTCTAGTTTAGATACCTATTCACCCTCCCTCTTGGTGTGCACATACACGAAATTACATTTGGTATTAAAACTTGGCTCTACTAATATTGATCTTTGCAGGTCGTAGGGAAAGATCCTATGGCACACCTCAATTTTCAAGAAGGTCAATCTACAAGTCGACCACCTCTATTGCTCGGAAGCGAGAGCTTCAACTTTTGGAAGTTTATAATAATGATTTATCTCAAACGAGACCCATGGGAGTGGTGGGTTGTTGAAAATGGGTCTGTCATTCCGAGACATGATGATGGGAAACCGAAGACTCTCATAGAAATGGATCCAAATGAATCGTACATGGTATCCTATGACTCCAAAGTCATGAACACGCTGCTGAGTGGTATGATTCAAGCTGAAATTGACAAAGTTTCTGCATGTACTACTGCAAAAGAAATATGGGACACAATCATCACGAGCCATGAGGGAACTACTAAGGTGAAGGAAGTTAAGCTGAGTTTGCTAATGCAAGAATATGAGCTCTTCAAGTTAGAGAAAGATGAAACAATCAATGAAGCATAAGCTAGATTCCTCACTCTAATGAATTCCCTGAGCATGCTCGGACGAAAGATTGAACAAAAGAAAATAAACCAAAAGCTTCTTAGAGTCATGTCAAAACAGTTCGCACCAAAGGTGACTGTGACGCCCCCAAATCCGGGTACCTCAAACCCGAGTTCGGTGCTCCACGGTACATCCCATTCCATACAACATAATAGACATGAATGTAATTACTATATTATTACAACACGTCTTACTCTCAATCCCAAGTTCTATTACCATAACATCATTCTAAAAGTTAATATTATGTCTTAATATTACATCAATATCATATTATTACAAATAAGGTACTACGTCATTGATAAACACATAATTCATACATTTTATTATCCCTAATTTTGTCCTTTTAATTATATTAGTTTATTAAATTAATATGTTTTATTTTATTTTGTAGGATTTAATATTTTGTTGCAATAAAGTCAAAATCTTGGTGATCAAGCAGTATTTAATGCTCTTATTCATGTAAGGAAATATCCAAGAAGAATCCTACAAGGAGAAGGAAGGAGGTGGAACAATCTTGGTGTGCAAGTCAAATCCAGCGAGAGAAAGGAAAGTCAATCTAGAAGATCTCTTTGAGAAGTTGATTGCCACTAGGAAGTTGAAACTTACATGGAAAGGGACTCTTGAAAGATTGTCATATAAAGATTGAAATAAAGAAGGAAAGAAGAGGAAAAATAGGGAACAACAGAGGCCAAGTTCAATGAATGTAAATTAGGGCACAAATTTATTTTCCCTATAAATAGGTCTCTTGTTTTAGAGAGAAGGGATGTATTAGTTTAAGTTAAAGTGATTAGTTTAGGTTAGAAGTAGGAGTAGGATTAAATTATTTTTCCATTGTACGTTCGTTGGATGATTGTTAATTAAAGGGAGTTTTCTTATTTTATTTTTAATTTTCTACTTCTTCTTTATTTTAGTTTGCTTATTTATTTTCATGTCTAGTTAATTTCTTTAATCTAAAATGAAGATGAAATTAAATAATTATTCATGATAATATTTTTATCTCTTATATTATTTATGCTTTTATGTTTAATTGATTTCACCTTCATGTTTCGTTATTGAAATACCTTCGTTTTATAATTCTTATGCGAGTTTAAATTAATTAAGAGGTTTTGATAGATTATTGTTAAGATATGAGTTTTTTATAATCCATGCTTGCTCAAAGAAGTTTTGATGGGTTATAGTTAATCCTTAAATTTTCATAGTCTATGCTTGCCCACGTTAATTATAAAATTACTAAATTAAAGGGAAGGGAGATCAAAATCATAATTAAGTTATAAAAATAGAAGAGATTGAATTACTTGTTATATTTATTATTTAATGGATTCGGATTCCTAGATTGCTTCCTTATTATTAGTTAGTTTAAGTATAGTTAATTGATTCTAAATCTTTATTTCTAGTTCGCCTAAAATAGATATTAAGGATACATTAAAATTAATCTAGTCTCTGTGGGTTCGACCTGTACTTGCCACTTCTTCAATTTGACATTGTACACTTGCAGTTACATATTTTTATCACATCAAGTTTTTGGCGCCGTTGCCGGGGACTAGAATTAATTTTTTTTATTCCTTAATATTTATTTATTCGAATTAATTTTTCAACTCTAATTTTTTATTTTTTATTTTATTTTATTTTATTTTCTTTCCAGGATTATCGCAGTGGATCGAAAGAGCGAAAACATAAAGATTTTATTGTTGCGCTATTCCTGGTATTTTGTATCTTAACTCAAAAAAAATGGTAGCTTAGTTTTATTTTTTTATTTTTTATTTTTTTAGTTTTTATTTTTAGTTAGAAAACTAATTGCCGCATACATGCATTCACTCACGTAGAGCACATTCTGTTTAGGTTTTTACTTTTATTTTTATTTTTGTCAATCATAAACTGTGATGATTGCTGGAGGATCGAGGTACGTCAAATTTCTCCTTCTTTCGTAATTCACACAGTTTTAGGACACTTTATTTGTTTACAGTTTTTTTTTATTTGTGCATTCTCATTTGTAATTTAATTTAAGGGCAAATCCTGTAACAAGTTAAAGTGGGGATTTCATCACCCTTCCTTGGCCCACAAACAACCCAACTTGCATTTTGCATAACCTTGACCTAATAAAATCAAGTAGGCGTTAGCCCCTAGGACTCTCGAGCTCAATTAGGACAAGAAACTCCAAGAGGAGGCTGAATTTTTAATTAATCAAACTACTGGTGTCTAGGCAAGTGGTTCAAAAGGCAAACGCCTAAAGAACGTGTGGTTATTTAATTAGTCACCGTACCCACGGAGAGACTCCCACCGTTCTTACACTTATCTGGCTAGTGGCTTGATTAATTTTGAATTTTGTGGACCTTAAGGTGTAACTTGGAACAGTTAGGAGTTGTCTAGATTTTATTTAGGTTAACCATAGAATTAGGATTTTATTTTCTTTATTTTATTTTATTTTATTTTATTTTTGTGTAACTTTCGTGGTTAGTTGTTTATTTGTTTTGTGATTTGTGTAAAGATGGACTCCTATTATAGTTGGAATAATAATTTTGCTTGGAATCAAGAATCTTATGAAAATTTTAATGCACACCAAGTAAATCAATTTTTTCCAACTTATGAAAATCCTTATCTAAGCTCATATCCATATCCATATCCATATTCGGATCCAGAACCTCAATATTCACACGAATTTTCAAATAAAGAAGAGGAAAGATTCAATACCTTAGAGAAAACTATGGAAGCTTTCATGCAAAACACGAATCAAGCTATATCCTGTCTAGAAATTCAAATAAGTCGGTTAGTCACCATAATAAATGAACAAGAGGTGAGTGAATTTTCTAGTAACTCTGAGGTTAGTTTTGAAAATTATGATGACTGTGGAAATGATGAGGAAGATGAAAATTTTGTATTCAATTCTACACAGTTTGAGTCAAGCCAATTTGAGGAGTCTAAAAATTATGAGTATATGCCTAAAATTGATCATGTCACATTTAATGAGTCGGTGGAACAAGTCTATAAGCCTAAAGCTTTATATCCTAAAAGACTTATTCCTAGAAAACAACCGAGTGATTTTGTAGATCAACCCATAAAAGTAAACATGATCCAAGAGTTATCTATGACCCAAGAAATGAATGAAAATAGACTCGTGATTGAAGATAATCCAATTGATTTTTTCTTAAATCACTTTGACCAAAATTGGAATGAATCTGAATATTTAGATAAGGTTAATGAGATGTTGAGATCCACTTCACATAAGTCAACAAAATGAAAACATGTATGCGAGCCAATTCGTCCACACTTTGAGCATATTAGTGAATGTTTTCCTGAGGTTGACTTTAAGTATAACTGTGATGAAAATTATGGTTATTTTCAATTTCCTAGACCTCCAGAAAATCATGAGGAGACCACACTCACATACTCATTTGTATCACTCTTTTATCATTACATGTATTTTAGGATTTATGAAATTCGTAGGTATGTACATTTGTTTTCTTTTTCACCGCATTTGTTGTAGTACTACGGCCCCACATACAAGGTACAATTCTTTCATTTCTTTGTTCTCTATTTTTTATTTGCATACATTAAGGACAATGCATGATTTAGGTATGGGGGAGTTTGTATTATAGTATTAGATTTTTTTTCTTTTTAGGAATTTAGGAAAAAAATTAAAGAATTTTTTTATTAGATATTTTTTTTAGGAAAAATTTAAGAATTTTTTTTATGACACAGAAAATCAAAAAAAAATTAAAAATTTTGTTTGACTTTTTATGAGTTGAATTAATTCTAATAAGTTTCTGTGGAGCAAAACTCATGAGTAAGATTAAAAGATTTAGAACTCTTGAACCTTTGATGAGATACAAAATCTTAGTTCGATGCACCATCTGGAATAAAATTGAGTTCCTAAATATTTTTGCACTTCACGTTCACACTAACTCTTAGTTGTGGGGTATAAACTATGATTTGAGCAATTTCAAGAAAAAAAAGAAAAAAAATTGAGAAAAGGAAAGTTGAAAAAGTTGAAAAAAAATAACTGCTTCAATGTCCATTGAACGAAATAACTGGGTATCCAAGCCTCAGGAAGCATCGATATTCACGCTGAAAAATGTGATGGATATAAGCAGCTTGACTAGTCTAGTTTTGTGGCCTTTGTTACTCGAGTTAGTAAGCCCTTAGGGGTGTCTCTACACCTAGTGTCCTAAAGCCAATTGGTTTGGGAGTTATTGGTCCAACACTCGCTACATGGGTAACTCTGAAAAGCCTAAAAAAATGAGACATTGCACAAGTCAAGAAAAAAAATGAGAAAAGAAAGAAATGAAAAAAAGGGAAAAAAATGAATTTGCTTGATTTTCATGGTAAAAATCCCTACTAAGAGATACATCACATACACAATGCATGCATCACATGGAATAAATTTTATGAAGGATGGTGTCTAGAATGAAAATAGAGTATTTTTGATAAGTTGAAAGTGTAATTTTGAATTTAATTTTGCTTATGTATAATGCCCATGTATACTTAGAAGTTTTCTTTCGATTTCATAATTGGTTAAACCCAAAAATAATTTTATTTTGAATTTTGAATTTCGTGGGTATATTCACTACAAACCCTCACGAGACACAACTCGTCCACTTGGGGTAACCTTGGGGTTTAAAGGCTTGTTGCACATGTTAAGTGCAATCGTGTGTTTCCTACGAAAATGGGGTAGTATAGTTTTCGTTTTTATTTTATTTTATTTTTATTTAATCGAGGACGAGCAAAAGCTAGGTATGCGGGTATTTGATAAACACATAATTCATACATTTTATTATCCCTAATTTTGTCCTTTTAATTATATTAGTTTATTAAATTAATATGTTTTATTTTATTTTGTAGGATTTAATATTTTGTTGCAATAAAGTCAAAATCTTGGTGATCAAGCAGTATTTAATGCTCTTATTCATGTAAGGAAATATCCAAGAAGAATCCTACAAGGAGAAGGAAGGAGGTGGAACAATCTTGGTGTGCAAATCAAATCCAGCAAGAGAAAGGAAAGTCAATCTAGAAGATCTCTTCGAGAAGTTGATTGCCACTAGGAAGTTGAAACCTACATGGAAAGGGACTCTTGAAAGATTGTCATATAGAGATTGAAATAAAGAAGGAAAGAATAGGAAAAATAGGGAACAAAAGAGGCCAAGTTCAATGAATGTAAATTAGGGCACAAATTTATTTTTCCTATAAATAAGTCTCTTGTTTTAGAGAGAATGGATGTATTAGTTTAAGTTGGAGCGATTAGTTTAGGTTAGAAATAGGAGTAGGATTAAATTATTTCTCCATTGTACGTTCGTTGGATGATTGTTAATTAAAGGGAGTTTTCTTATTTTATTTTTAATTTTCTACTTCTTCTTTATTTTAGTTTGCTTATTTATTTTCATGTCTAGTTAATTTCTTTAATCTAGGATGAAGATGAAATTAAATAATTATTCATGATAATATTTTTTATCTCTTCTATTATTTCTGCTTTTATATTTAATTGATTTCACCTTCATGTTTCGTTATTGAAATACCTTCGTTTTATAATTCTTATGTGAGTTTAAATTAATTAAGAGGTTTTGATAGATTATTGTTAAGATATGAGTTTTTCATAATCCATGCTTGCTCAAAGAAGTTTTGATGGGTTATAGTTAATCCTTAAATTTTCATAGTCTATGCTTGCCCATGTTAATTATAAAATTACTAAATTAAAGGGAAGGGAGATCAAAATCATAATTAAGTTATAAAAATAGAAGAGATTGAATTACTTGTATGTTTATTATTTAATGGATTCGGATTCCTAGATTGCTTCTTTACTATTAGTTAGTTTAAGTATAGTTAATTGATTCTAAATCTTTATTTCTAATTCGCCTAAAATAGATATTAAGGATACATTAAAATTAATCTACTCTCTGTGGGTTCGACCTGTACTTGTCTGTTCTTCAATTTGACACTGTGCACTTGCAGTTACATATTTTTATCACATCAATCATCTAGACGTTTATCTTCCCCTTTCCTTTGTCCTTACCAGAACCTTCAACTCACTCGGACTTAGCTACAATGTTTAATATAAAGCAAGAATGAGCATTCAATTGCCCAACAAGTATAGCAGTTGAATAACAACAATATCATCAATCATATAATTTCTCTTCGACAACTGAACAATAGTTGTGAAATATTCTGAATAAGCAAAAATAATACTTTACTTTCGTTTGAAACATTTTCGAAACGACATACTGAGTGGTCATAAGACCTTGAACATTCTTTTCTTCTTATAAAAGGTTACACAGTTATTTTACTGCAAACCGTCTGACTTACGAGTACTTCTAGGTGATCAGCCTATTGTACTCTATGTTGATCAACACTCTAGCTGGAAACGACTATATGCGTTTGTTTAGGCGCTCGATGCCTTGTCAGAATAACTGACTAAAAATTGCCCCTAATATTAGGTTTGTTCATCTCATTCATATCTCGGAATCCTAACCAAAGCAATTCGATTGGATAGCTCTACTTAATCATCAATAACATTTCAATGATTTATTATCAAATCAATAAAATATTTCAATATCTGTCTAGCCGAAACAAATGGCATCGACGTTCTCTATAAACAGTTCATACATATTTGAACTTGAAAACTTCAACAATTCATATCATAACATAGCTCGAATACTTGTGCAAATACTGAAAAATTTACATAAGTAAGGAATTCACACAACCATATATGTATTGCGTAAATTGGAACTTCAAACATCGCATGAGAGTCATGAGAATATAATCAAATGAGTCAAATAAACTTGTAACGAATGCAATTTTTGTGATTAAATAAAAATATTTATTGAGTTATATAAATATTTTTATTAATTTATTTATTGAGTAAAATAAATAATTTATAAAGTTATGGTGAAAGAATTTATGTTAAATGTTATTTAAATGTGATTTGATGTGATTATTCTAATTTAATTTAATAATTAAATTAGATGATAAAATGATTCATGTGAATAAATGTTTTATTTGAATAAATGATTTATTTGAATAAGATAATTTATTTGGTGCTATTGTTTGGATAAATAAAACTATTATTTAAGTTAGTAAGGTTTAATTGAATTTATTTAATAATAATTTCAATTAAATTAAAAGTGTGACAATTAAAACTATATGTTATAATGAGTTATTAAAATAAATAGAAAGAGTTTTTATTTCCATCAAACCAAACAATGCCTTATGACCTTTGGTTGGAAATAATGAGTTATTTCAATTTTGTTTTGCCAAACAAGCCTTATGGCTTTTGATTTTTTTATAACTGATGGTTTAATTAGAGAATATACGTTATTATTTTAGCCATCAGTTTTTATTTTTGTTAAAAGCTTGTCAGTTGTTAAAAGATAAGAAAACACAGAGTTTAAAAAAAAGAGAAGGAAGAATATACAGAGAAGAAGAGAGAATTAGAAGAGAGAATTGAGAAGAGTTTGGAGATTGGAGAGTAGGAATTCTAACAAGGAGAATTGATCAAATTTTTCTAAGCAAATAGAAGGTATAATCCTTTTTGAATTCTTCACTTTATTTCTTTTTAATTTACTTCTCTGTATATGAATTCTATTTTCCTGTATATGAATTTTATGCTAAATACATGAATTACTTGTTTGTAATTGATAGTAAACATGTATTAGATGATTATGTGATGATTATAAACTAATTAGAAGGCATTAATCCATGAAAGTATATATTAGAAGGAAGTTTTTGTTTTTACAGAGTTTTACTTTCATGTATGGTATATATGAATGAAAATTGATGCTTAAATTGGTTACTAATCGGTTAATTGATATTTGGTTATGATAATATGATGAAAATGAAAAGAATGCAAGTAGAATGGATTAAAATGGTTGAAAGATGAAGTCACAGTGTTTAATTTTATTAAAATGGCTAAAACATGAATATTTGGTTTAAACAGTGAATTTTTGGATTCTAATTGGTTGATTATGTGTTTTATAATGGTTAAATTGGTTAGAAACATGTTGGGTAATTGTTTTCTAGTATATTTGATATTTGGGTAAGTTTAAATTATGTATTGGATGGTAGAATTCAGAAAATTTTGGCCTAAGTTTTCACTGGTTCGCGAACTGTAGGAGGTGACTGCCGAGTTTCTCGCCCCGGCGAGAATATTGAACTAGAAAACTTCGCCCCGGCGAGAATTTTGTTAAGGAAAACCTCGCCCCGGCGAAGGCTCGCCCCTGCGAGATTTTTGTTCAGTAAATTCCCGCCCCGGCGAGGGAACAGTAACTGAAATATTTTTTATTTTTATTTTATTTTATTATGATGCCATGTACATGTTTAAAGCTTAGATTAAAGTATTTAATAATAAACAAGATACTACAATGAGTGGTAAGCGAATATTTAATTAATATCAAATGACATTTGATATATTAAATGAAATGAGATAAGAACAAACCCTAAAGTGTATATTGTTCTGTAGCTAATTATTGTTACCGTTTTATAATCGAAATGTATAGGTCAATTAAGGAACGTGAATTATTTAAATCTGTAAGCTACGTGCGAGGCAAGTTTTCCTTCCTTAAACTTGTTATTTCATTTAAAGCAAGTTAATTTTCATTGAGCAAGATTATAAACCTTAGCTTATTGTTATTCAAGCAAGGTTGCTATCATGATTAAGAGCTAAAGCTTTATTCCAGTTATTTATTGTTCGATCATTGATCATTATTCAAACTTTGAACAGAATTTCTATTGTACAAACTTTATCGATGAATCAAATGCTTTAATGACTAGCAATCCCTAATTGATTCAACTAGTCCTTAGTTGATGAGCGTTCTAAAGACTTAGAATATTTTAATAATTGTTCCGAACCAAGTTCCTTTTGGTACAGATTCTGATACTAAACTGAGATGAACAACCTTAATATAGGGGATTAATTACGCGACATCGTTAAAATGTTTGTGCACAATACATTGTACAAAGGGCTGATCCCCCTGAGTACGAGATGGATGGTCCATAGTCTATAAGACTGTTAAAGGTTACGGTAGAAATACTTGTTAACCTAGGACATAGTTCGAGGTCTTGTGACCCTCAAATACACTTTTATCCTTGGATCTATATTCAGTTATTGAGCTAAGCATTCTATTGAGTTTTCAGATTTTTGATTTGTTATTGATTGACTTCAGAAAAACTATTACTCCTCAGTAAGATTTATTCCAATAATCATATAAATGTTATTGTTTTCATACTCGTGGGCAATTGTTTGCTCACTCTTGCATTAAAAACATTGCTGCTAAGACTGAGAAACCAGATGAGCCGTCCACTAGCAAAGGCAAGGGCAAGATGAGCAAGTGAAGATGTTTAGTCTATTTGTTTCAGTTCTTTGTAAAAGACTTATTTAAATCTTATGTTTTAATTCCGTATTGATGTAATAGAGGTTAGATTACCTGGGATTTGTTTGATTAAGAGATTGGAGATGTAACCCCCTTTTGTGGGAAGATATTTTATTCAGTTTAATTATATTATCTTATTCATGGGTAGTTAGTATTGAATGTATGCTATAGTGAACACCAAATCTGTGGAGTTGAAGTACCCGAATTTGGGGGTGTCACAGGTTGGTATCAAAGCTGTAGGTTATGAACCTTTAGGTGGGAAAACCTTAGGGTAGTAGCCTTTTAGAAGATAGAGAATATAGGGGTGATAAACTCTTATCGAGTTCTAAGGAATGGATTACGGAAATTCATAAAAGACAATAAAATGATTATGTGCTTATTTGATAACAAACTTATGTGCTCGCGAGTATTATCGAGTAGTAATTAAAACTTAAAATTTTGTTGTCAGGATGACTGATAGAGGAGAACCCAGTCGGGCTAGGGAGGAGGAGCCCCGGGATATTCATGTAGTTCGGGAGCAGCTAGTGCAGAGGGAGCCATCCCCATTGATCACAGTTGCAGGTCCCGAGTACGAGCCTGAAACTGATCCTGAGGAGGATCCGGAGGAGGTTGAGGAGGAGGAGGAAGACCCTGAGGAGATACCACTAACTTCCTTAGGTGTTCAGATGTACGAGCAGGTGTATAACCGCAACATAGAGTTGCAAGATAGAGTGGAGGAGTTAGAGAGGCAGCTGGCTGAGCGACAGACTGTCTTGGAGCAGAAGAACAGTGAGATTGAGGAGCTAGATATACGTCTTGGGGACGTGGAGTGGAAGCTGGTTCATGTTGAGAGCGAAAAGGAGGAGTTAGGAGAACAGGTTGTGGAACGTCAAGCCGCTCTAGAGCAGAAGGATGTCGAGATTCAGGACTTATCATCACGTCTTGCGGAGATCGAGCAGAGACTAGCTCAGTCTGAGTACAGACGAGGACAGTTATTGGCTAGAAATGAAATTGTACGAGAAGAATTGAAAGAGGAGTCAGCAAAGCGGGTTAGAGCTGAAAATGCTTGGCTGAGGGAGGCTAATCGCGCAGATCGTGTTGAATGTGAGGTGCGGTCAAAGAAGGCCAAGATTGATGAGATGGAGTATATTTTTCACACCACAGTAGATAGAGCTCAGGATCGAGTTCATCGTCATCCAAATATAATGGGTCGAAGGATGGTGACTCGTATTATGGAGCAGGACCGCGAGGAAGCTGTGCACCGTGGGATGTCATCATAGATTGGGATTAGAGGTGCTAGTATGAAAATCTATGAAGATTAATAAGTTGTAAATCCCAGTTTTATATAATGGGATAGAATAATGATGTAATCCTGGAACTTTATGATTTCAAGATAGATGATATGATGTAAATAAATATGATGCTATTTTTATTATGTTTTGAGCAGTAAATGAATAAAAATGCGAAAGTTTACCAGATGTGCTATGTGTTAAGTGTTGTTTATGAATGTTTAAGTTAAGACTTAAATGTTTAAGTAATTGAATAATAATCTAATAGCGCGAATTCTTAACAGTAAAATGCCGCCAAGAAGACAAACCCGTCAACAGACCCCTGAAGGATCCACCAATAACAATGAAGAAGCCAACGTTAATCCAATGCAGCAGCTGGTGAATCTGCTAACGGGAGCATTTGCGAATCAACCCCAAACCCAGGCCACGACTTTTAAAGATTTCAAGGCTGTTGGACCCCCAGAATTTCAAGGATCTATGAATCCGATCGAGGCACAAACCTGGGTCATGGAGATGGAGAAGGTGTTTGATGTCACTAGGGTCAACGAGGACTAGAAGACTGCATTTGCAACGTTTATGCTCAAATCAGAAGCAAGCTACTGGTGGCAAGTTAATAAAACCCGAGGTGGGTAAGGGATAATACCGTGGGAGCGATTTAAGGAAATATTTTTCGAGACCTATTTTCCGGCAAGCGCGCATAACCAAATGGAGGTGCAGTTTCTAGAGTTGAAGCAAGGTACTATGACGGTACCTGAGTATGCTGCAAAATTCAATGAGTTGGTGAGGTTTGCGCAATATCAGGTCAACACGGATGAGCGAAAGGCTAGAAGGTTTGAGCAGGGACTGAAGCCCTGGCTGTATAGCCGAGTTTCAATGTTTCAACTGAATTCATTTGCGGCAGTGTTAGAGAAGGCGATTATCACTGAAGGAGGGAGTGATGCTCTGTCTAAATACAATCAAGAGCCGAAGAAAAAGAAGAGTGAGAATGATAATGAAATTCAGATAGGCACACTTAGGAGGGGGGTTGAATAAGTGTGGGAACCAACGATGTCCAATTTTTATTTTTCTTTATGTTAATACAGTATGCTGTGTTTATGAATTCAGTCTACCGGATTAGACAATGCAGTATCCTGAATTTAAGAATTCAGTATGCTGAATTATTCAATACAGTATGCTATATTTATTAATTCAGTTTACCGAATTGCCAATGTTAAATAAGATTGAGAAATCTGATATCTTATGTTATAACCTTTTACTTATATAATCAAATTGAATCTTGATCCACTATGTTTTTCAATGTAAAAATATAGTTTCTAGAGAGCAAGTGAAATAAGCAAAGTCAAGCATAATAACACAGAGAATTTTTTACGTGGTTCGGCTCCTAACCTCTAGTCTAGTAGCCTACTCCACGTCCAATACCAACTAGTATTGGAGACTCTTTATTAATTCACTTGAATTACAACTTTAAGCTTTTACAAACCTAGTTTATCTAAATATTAATTCCTTGAGCACTTTTGCTCCTGAGCACCTTTGCTCCTTGTGCACCTATGCACACCAAAGCACTTTTGCTTTCTTAAACCTGTTTGTTAAACTCCAATCCACCTTGGATTAAATACTTTTTAGACTAACACTTAGTCTATATAAAAAGATGAAGGTTACAGTTTAGAACATCTAGGATCAAAGCGATTAATCAATTCACAATTCAAGGCTTACTAGAAATGCAATGATCAAGACATAGAAAGATATTACCAGTTCAAGCTCACGAAATAAAACGCTGTAGAATATATTCACTAATCTCAGTGCACAACTTTTTAATTCTTAAACACAGTAGTTTGCAAGATATTCTTTTTAAGAGTTTTCATAGTGTAAAAATTCTTTCTGGACCGAAGTCCTTTTTATAGGCTTGGAAATTTTTGACCGTTGGAAATATTTCTTTATTTAATACCCAATATGTGACCGTTGCAAAGAGACTATTTACTTAACCCAACGGATGAAAGATTATCACCTTTTTCCATGAGAACTTTCGGATGAAGCAAGGAGATGAGGATAGCTTTTATCAAAAATATAATATTTCACTTTACATACATAAGACAAGAAGAGAGAGAAGAAAGGACATTTCCTTTATACCAACTAGTCAGAGAATTTAATGAAAGTGACTTCTCTTTGAAAGGTAGGTCTTCTCTATTTAATGAACCAACTACTTGTCATCATTACTTTATGTCCACTTATGAAAAGAAAAGGACTTTGCCAGGCATGATTTGCGTCATGGATATTAATTAATTTCTAAGGAATTTCCTAAGTCACATTAATACCAACCGAGGAAGTAACAAATAAAAGATCCGGATTGCACAATTCTTTTAGGAATAATTTGTTACTTATTAAATGCAATGCAATGCCATTTCAATTTTATATATTAAATGCAATTCCATATTAAATGCAATTCCTCATTAAATCCAATTCCATATTTAATGCAAATATTTAATGCAAATGAGTATGCCCTAGAGCCTTGATTGGAAAAAGATTAATGCAATGACCTTACAATTTAATTCCTAGAGACTCAAATGTCTTCCATTCTTTGATTCCATATGGACAGCCGCCAAGAATTCTTTTATTCCATTGAGTTCCTGAAATTACACAATAGAGGATTTAGTAGCTTATGCAAGTCATCATCAAAACCTAAGGGTGGAATATGATCAAGTCAACATTCTCCCCCTTTTTGATGATGACAACACCAAAAATATTAGCTCCCCCTAAATCCATGCATATAACATAAATGTATCAAATACCAGATTTCAGGAATTCATTCTAAGTTTCTGCATGTGATACCATTGCCAATCTGTTAGCATCAGATAGCTAAGCATCAATTACTTAATAGATATTCCATAGACACAGAATCGATGCTTTCTAAACATGTGGATAAATAGAACATGCAGCATTAACCTCCATAATCAAAATCAAAACCAATAGCCCAAATATTTATCCAATACAGAAATTAAACCAGAAACTTAAATCATAAGCTAATTAAATCGTACTTAATACCATAATACCAAATCCCATGAATGTTTTCTCCCCCTTTAGCATCCATCAAAAAGAAGTACAGAATGGTGGGGGGGTCCTCAATCAAGATCCACAACCTGAGCATGTTTTTGGTTGCGACGAGTAAAATAGCGACGATGAACAAGACGTTGAACCTTCTCTGCCATTGACATTTCGTGAGCAAACCGAGGAGGGCGAGGAATATATGTCTCAGGGGGTATCTCTAGATCCCGAAAATCGCCCGAGAACTCGGCCATCCAATTGCACTGAGGCCATTTAGGAACAAAGGAAGATGCGGGGTCGAGGTGAAACTCCGCTCCAATCTCATTCAAACGCCGAGCGGTGAATCGCCCTAACATCCCAATTTGATTGCTGACAAACTTAACTTCTTGACTGAGCTGGAAAGTATTGCGGTTCAGTTTTGTTTGAAGAGCGTCAACCATTGCTGTAGTGTGAAGCTCAAAACCTGCCTGTAAATCGATGACACTACTAAAACAATGGCCTTTTGTGACGGCTCAATTCCATCATATAAATTCAAAAAATTATCACAAAAGGTTTTTGTGATGACTTTAGTCGTCACGAAGGCCATCTTGTATATCCCCATCATGAAAGTCTTTTTGTGATGGTTTTGACAATCACGCAAACGCTTAATGCTTTTGTGATGATTAATACAATCACATTAACACGTAATCTATTGTGATTATCAAAGCCATCACAAAAAATACATGACTTTAAGGATCAAATCTAAGAATGTGAATCTCTTTTTACGGACAATTTATTTTAATATATTAACTGAATATCAAATGATACTTGTAAGATTCGAACCCTCCCCCTCCTCCCCCCCCCCCATTTACAAACTAAATAACAAGTATTACCACTACACCAAAGCCCAAATTATGATTATAATTTTAAAACAAAATATAAAAGGAAACATATGTGAGTTGACTTACTAAACAAAATTAGTCTCACATAAGATTTGGTGATTGCAATGGTAGTCACAAATACTCTATAATGTTGGTAAAATTAGTCATCACTGAGAGCCATCATATATTTTATTATTTTGTGATGGCTTGAAAATTCCATCACAAAATACCTTCTTTTGTAATTGCAAATAAAAGTCGTCACAAAAATCTATCTTTTTAGTGATTGTTATGACCGTCATAAAATATTGTTTTGATTATTTTTTTCATTAAAATATTGGTGATAACTTAAATGCAATCACGGAAAGGGTATATCTATAAGTGATGGCTTAGTGCGTCACAAAAAGAAAATTTATTTTGCGTAAAAAATTTAGTAATTGACATGGTCATCACAATTATAATACATTGATGGCAAAATTAGCCATCACTAAGAGCCATCATATATATTACTATTTTGTGATTGCTTAAAAAGTCCATCATAAATTATTATCTTTTGTGATTGCTTTTAAAAACTGTCACAAAGTTCCGTCACGTATTCTTATTTTTCTAGTAGTGTGAATTCATCCTTAACACGGCGGTACAAAGTAGTTACATCATCCATCCCCATGGGTAACTTACCCTTTTCTAAAATAGAGAGTCGGGTCTTAATATCAGTAATGTCCTGTTTCATGGTGTCTTGATTGACTAAGATCTTATTCAAAAGACCTATGATTTCTGGAGAGGCAGGGACTGGAGGTGGAGTGGTTAAAGGAGGATTGGTGGATGTGAGAATGAGAGGAGTCTCAGCAGGAGCACGGACAAACTTGCCATCAATAAGAGAGATACGAGACAATTTAAGACTTGCCGAGTCAATGGATTCATTTAGAGACACAAAAGCTTCATTTGCAAGAGAAATTTGAAAGTGATGAAACAATTTTGTTAGAAAGCCACCATAAGGCAGACATTTTTTGGTTTGACGGACACAACATCATTAGAGAAAAATTAAATTTCATGCCTTGTAGAATCATAGCCACTAAAACGAGATCTTGGTAAGTAAAACCTTCACCACCACCTAAGCGGGGCAACAAATTGTATCTTACCAGTTTGTGTAAAATACAAGCGATGGGAGACACTTCCACAGTCTTTGGAGTGTAAAGGGTAGATAGTGAAGAGTCGTCCATCACAACACGAAGTTGTTTGATAGGAGAAAGAGGAATGAGGGCAGCACCTTTTAAAGTAAATGGACATGGTCCAGAAGAAGAAATACCCAAGATACTTCCTAAATCAATAACAGTGAAATACAGAGACTTTCCTTTAACAAAGGATGTATAACAGTCACCATTGGTTTCGAGATTAGTATAAAATTGTTGGACTAATCTTGGATATGTAATAGAAGGAGGAAAAATCATTGAGGATATGCCACTAGACTCGAGTAGATTTTTCAGAGGAGAATTTTGATAATAAAACATATCCATCATTTTTTCATAAACAAACTATTTGTGAGCAATGGAAGTTTTAAAGTGAGATTCGAAATTATTTCCTCTAAAGAAATTATTAGGAACATCAGAAGGAGCGGGAGATTTTACCAGAGGGGGTGGAGGAGGTTGTTCTGAGGATCCCGGAGGTGATGAAGGAAGATTTTCGGATGCTCTTGGTCGATTCAGTTTTCTCCTGCGAGAGGGACCCACTGTTAGCATGGAAGGACGGCTAGTGTTGGATTCGTCCGATGAAGATGAATGCCCAGAACTCGTGTGCATCAACGTCAGTTTCTTCATCCTTTTGGATTTTTTCTTTGCCCTGATTTGTGGGTTGGACGGTGTGGTCCGATCGTCGTCTGACTCGATGATGGAGCGGTTGTTGGTACGAGTTTTCATTGTTGCACATGTATGGAGGGGGTTTGACGATATGGTGATACAAGGGTTTGAAGAGAATAACTGATCAGTCACAAGAATGAAAAAGTAAAGTAGGAGAGAGAGAGGGTCTGACGAAATTAATTGCCGCGATTCTTCCCAATATAGACGGCGGTTCAGTTTTTCCTTTTTCAATTTTCGAAAATCTTACCTTCCAGCGTTATTTAAGGAGAATAATGATGCTGTCAATGTATCACATAAAAGCGTATGATGTTATATATTTAGTACGTACATCATGCATGTCACAGTAATATGTAAAATTATCCCTTTATCAGATAGATATGTCACTTATACAGACAAGTTATACCATGCACATACCGAGTTCTCTTCTAAGAATACAAAATCTTTCTTCACTTAATGGTTTTGTAAAAATATCTGCTAGTTGATGTTCTGTAGGGATGAAAATTAATTTAATTAAACCCTTTGACACATTATCCCTTAGAAAGTGGTGTCTTACCTCAATGTGTTTTGTTCGTGAATGTAAAACAGGACTTTTTGATATGTCTATAGTGCTAGTATTATCACAATATATCGGCACACAGTCACATAAAATATCAAAATCACATAGGGTTTGACGCATCCATAAAATCTGTGAACAACAACTCCCTGCGGCTAGATATTCACCCTCAGTAGTGGATAGTGCGACTGAAGTTTGCTTTTTACTATGTCAGGACACTAGACTTTGTCCTAAAAATGTGCAAGCACCACTGGTGCTTTTTCTATCTATTTGACATCCTGCATAGTCAGCATCTGAGTAACCCATTAGTTCAAAATTATCGCAATTTGGATAAAATAAACCTAAATTAGTAGTGCCACTTAAATACTTAAAGATTCTTTTAACTGCTTGCAAATGTGACTCTTTTGGTTTTGCTTGAAACCGAGCACAAAGACATACACTATACATTATATCGGGTCTAGATGCAGTTAAATATAATAGACTACCAATCATACCTCGATATTTTGTCATTTCTACATCTGTACCTTTGTCATCTGAGGTGAGTTTAACTGAGGTGCTCATGGGTGTAGCTTTTGAATTGGAATTTTCAAACCCAAATCTTTTGAGTAATTCTTTTGTGTATTTGGTTTGATGTATATAAATCCCATCCTTTGTTTGCTTGATTTGGAGTCCCAAGAAATAAGTAAGTTCACCCATTAAGCTCATGTCGAACTCTTTGTGCATGCACTTCGAGAACCACTCACAGAGAAAATTGTTAGAAGCGCCAAATATTATATCATCTACATATATTTGGACAATGATAATATCTTTCTTTTCATGCTTTATAAATAGTGTAGAATCAATTTTACCTCTCGTGAAACCATTTGATAGAAGATACTTACTCAACCTCTCGTACCAAGCCCTAGGAGCTTGTTTAAGTCCATAGAGAGCTTTCTTTAACTTGTAGACATGGTTTGGATACTTCTCATGCTCAAACCCGGGAGGTTGTTTTACATACACCTCTTCATTTATGTACCCGTTGAGAAATGCGCTTTTCACATCCATTTGGTGAAGCTTGAACTTTTTATAACAAGCGAAGGCTAACAATATTCGAATAGATTCCAACCTTGCGACTGGGGCATATGTCTCTTCGTAGTCAATCCCTTCTTGTTGGTTGTATCCTTGAGCTACTAGCCTTGCTTTGTTGTGTGTAATTGTCCCATACTCGTCAAGCTTGTTCTTAAATACCCATTTTGTTCCAATAATGGAGACATCTTTTGGAGGAGGCATTAATTCCCATACTTGGCATCTTTCAAATTGTTGTAGTTCCTCTTGCATTGCTAATAACCAATTTTCATCCAAGATGGCTTCCTTAGCATTCTTTGGCTCAATTTGTGATAAGAATGCTGAGAATGCGCATAAGTTTTGTGCTCTTCTTCTTGTGATTATTCCTTTGTTTATATCTCCAATAATATTTTCTGGGGGATGATTTTTGAGGTGTCTTGCAGTCTTTGGCATTTGGATGTTATGCATGATCTCTTCTTGTTGATCATCATCTTGAATAGGTTCTTCAATGTCCTGAGATAACTCTGATTCTTGTTCCTGCTGGTTGTCCAATTCAGCTTGCTGAATTTGATCATTCGGTTTACTGAATTGGTCTTTTTGTTTTGCTGGATTCACGGCAGTCTCCAAATTTCCTACATCTTCTTCTCTTTCTTTTGGAAGATCATTGTTAGTTTCATTAAATGTAACATGAATAGATTCTTCGATGCAAGATTTTTTAATATTGAATACACGATAAGCTTTACTATTTTGTGAATAACCAATAAAAATTCCTTCATAAGATCTAGCATCAAATTTTCCTAAGTTGTCACTAGTATTTAAGATAAAACATTTTGATCCAAATATTTTAAAATAGCCTATATTAGGAATTTTATTATTTAATAGCTCATATGGTGTTTTCAAAATAATTGGACGAATGAGTATTCTATTTAAAACATAGCAAGATGTGTTACCGCCTCGGCCCAAAACTTCTTTGGAAGTTTACTTTCATGTAGCAAAGTTCTAGCTGTTTCTTGCAACGTTCTATTCTGTCTTTCCACCGCCCCATTTTGTTGAGGTGTCCTTGGTGCTGAAAATTCGTGACTGGTCCCTTTTTGATCACAGAAAGAAATGAAATCTTTTTGAAATTCTCCACCATGATCACTTCGAATTCTTATGAGTTTAAGATTATATTTCGTTTCCAAATTTCTTGTAAGTTTTTCAAATTCTCTAAATGCTTCATCCTTAGTCCTAAGAAAAATTACCCAAGTATATCTAGAGAAATCATCAACTATGACAAACGCATAAAATTTACCATTTAAGCTAGCATGCCTTTCTGGTCCGAATAAATCGAGATGAAGTAATTGCAAGGGAGAAGAAGTTGATACCATTTTCTTAGCAGTAAATGATGTTCTTACTTGCTTTCCGAGTTGACAGGGGACACATATCCCTTTCTTTTCAAAGTTTATTTTATGCAATCCTCTCACGAGATCTTTCGAGGACAATTTCTTAATCAAATCCATGTGAACATGTCCCATTCTTTTGTGCCACATATTAGCTTCATCTTGTATTGTAGAGAGACATAATTCTTCATCCTGTTGCTCGAAATCAAGAGTATATATATTTCCTTCTCTTTGTGCAACTAAAGTGACATTGTTAGTACCATGAAATATTGTACATTTATCTTTCTCAAAATTCACTTGATGGCCATTGTCCATTAATTGACTAATACTTATAAGATTAAATTCAAGTCCACTGACTAGATAAACATTATTAATGTTAACTTTACCATTACCTATTTTACCTTTTCCCACTATCTTGCAAGTTTTGTTGTCTCCAAATGTGACTGTTCCATTCTTCCTTTTGAGAGATAGTTCCAAGAACTTCGATTTGTCACCCGTCATGTGACGAGAGCAACCGCTATCAAGTATCCACTTTTGAGAAGGAACCTTTGCCTTTAAACACACCTAGCAAAAGAAATGTATTTTATATTTTTGGTACCCATATCTTTTTGGGTCCACTAGAGTTAGTTACAGGTAAATCACCTTTTCTAATCCACACCATCTTGATTTTATTATTCTTTCTACAATTAACATCTAAGTGCCCTTTTGTGCCACAATTTTTACATGTAGTGAAAGGTGAGCAATAATTCAGTTTAAACACGGATTTGGATTTCAATATTTTTACATTACTCTTTTTGTGTATTGAATTATAACCAATTCCCTGTCTATCAAGACTAGATCTTTGTTTGCCTAGCATAACGGTTAAGTTTTCTTCTCCTTGAACAAATCTAGCTAAAGATAGTTTCAATGCATCTATTTCTTCTTGTAATTTATTAGATGAAGTATTTTCAAGGTGAGTTTCTCCACTAAATGCATCAATATATACATCTTTCATTTTTACTTCATTAGTTAACTTCTCCACTTCTTTAGTTAAATGATCTACCCTATTGAGAAGAATTTTGTTATAATTTTCTAGGTAATCATTTTTAGCAATCAAAATCCTTTCTTCTTTAGATGATGCCTCTTTTTCAATTTCCTTCTTTTCATCTATTAACGAATCAACTTCACTCATTAAAGAAACTACCAAGTCTTTTAGATAGGCATTCTTTTCTTTAAATTTTTCATTTTCTTGTTTTAAGAGATTATAGTCAGAAACTGATACCTCACTTGATTCACCTTCAAGTCCCATGAAGCATATTTGTGCTACTTCGTCGTTTGCATCAATTTCCACTTCGGACTCATCATCACTCCATGTGACTAGAGCTTTATTCTTTCTATTGTCTTTGTAGCTTGTTTTGCCTTTGTTCTTTAGTTGGAAACAATCCTTTTTGAAGTGGCCCGGACGTCCGCATTCATAACATGTTTCTTCATTTTGCTTTCCCTTGGACTTATTTGGAGTGAAGTCATTTTTTCTTTTATTCTTGCTTTGTAATAGTTCTTTGAGTCTCCTTGAAATCATGGCTATTTCCTCATCGGACTCATCATTCAGCTCTTCTTCATTTCCTGCATTAAGAGCTAAGACTTTTCTTCGAGGGGTTTCCTCCTCATCATCATATCTTTTTAATTGATGTTCATATTCTTCTAATTCTCCAAATAACGTTAAAGTATCCATAGTAGAAATGTTAAGAGAATCTTGAAGAGTAGTAACCTTAGAAGCAAACCTTTTAGGCATAGCCCGAAGTAACTTACGATTAACTTCACTTTGTGGAATTGACTTGTCAAGTAACTTTAAAGAATTCATAAGAACTAGAAAACGGGCTTGAGCCATTTTGATGGTTTCATCTTTTTCGAGTTTGAACATTTCATAGTCATGCATGAGCATACTTAATTTGACTTCTCTCACTTTCGAAGTACCTTCATGGCTTCCTATCAGAGTGTCCCACATCTCTTTAGCCGTATTGCATGATGTCACTTTATCTATCTCGGATTGCACCATGCCGCTGAGTAATGTGTTCATAGCTTTTGAATCATAAGAAACCATGTAGGCTTCGGTTGAATCCATCTCCAATAGAGTCTTTGGAGTGCCATCCTCTTTTCTTGGAATAACAGGACCATTCTCCACGACCCACCATTCCCAAGGATCTCTTTTAAGGTAGATCCTCATTCGGAATTTCCAGTAGTTATAATTTTCAGCTCCATGCAGCAGAGGAGGTCTATTGGTTGATTGACCTTCTTGAAAGTTGTTCCCAAACTGTGCCATCCTAGAATCTTTCCCTACAAGTCACCTTTAAGACCAAGATAAGTAGAGCCAAGCTCTGATACCAATTGAAATTCAGATAGGCATACTTAGAAGGGGGGTTGAATAAGTGTGGGAACCAACGATGTCCAATTTTTATTTTTCTTTATGTTAATACAGTATGTTGTAATTTATGAATTCAGTCTACCGGATTAGACAATGCAGTATCCTGAATTTAAGAATTCAGTATGCTGAATTATTCAATACAGTATGCTATATTTATTAATTCAGTTTACCGAATTGCCAATGTTAAATAAGATTGAGAAATCTGATATCTTATGCTTATAACCTTTTACTTATATAATCAAATTGAATCTTGATCCACTATGTTTTTCAATGTAAAAATATAGTTTCTAGAGAGCAAGTGAAATAAGCAAAGTCAAGCATAATAACACAGAGAATTTTTTATGTGGTTCGGCTCCTAACCTCTAGTCTAGTAGCCTACTTCACGTCCAATACCAACTAGTATTGGAGACTCTTTATTAATTCACTTGAATTACAACTTTAAGCTTTTACAAACCTAGTTTATCTAAATATTAATTCCTTGAGCACTTTTGCTCCTAAGCACCTTTGCTCCTTGTGCACCTATGCACACCAAAGCACTTTTGCTTTCTTAAACCTGTTTGTAAAACTCCAATCCACCTTGGATTAAATACTTTTTAGACTAACACTTAGTATATATAAAAAGATGAAGGTTACAGTTTAGAACATCTAGGATCAAAGCAATTAATCAATTCACAATTCAAGGCTTACTAGAAATGCAATGATCAAGACATAGAAAGATATTATCAGTTCAAGCTCACGAAATAAAACGCTGTAGAATATATTCACTAATCTCAGTGCACAGCTTTTCAATTCTTGAACACAGTAGTTTGCAAGATATTCTTTTTAAGAGTTTTCACAGTGTTAAAATTCTTTCTGTACCGAAGTCCTTTTTATAGGCTTGGAAATTTTTGACCGTTGGAAATATTTCTTTATTTAATACCCAATATGTGACCGTTGCAAAGAGACTATTTACTTAAACCAAAGGATGAAAGATTATCACCTTTTTCCATGAGAGCTTTCGGATGAAACAAGGAGATGAGGATAGCTTTTATCAAAAATATAATATTTCACTTTACATACATAAGATAAGAAAAGAGAGAAGAAAGGACATTTCCTTTATACCAACTAGTCAGAGCATTTAATGAAAGTGACTTCTCTTTGAAAGGTAGGTCTTCTCTATTTAATGAACCAAGTACTTGTCATCATTACTTTATGTCCACTCATGAAAAGAAAAGGACTTTGCCAGGCATGATTTGCGTCATGGATATTAATTAATTTCTAAGGAATTTCCTAAGTCACATTAATACCAACCGAGGAAGTAACAAATAAAAGATCCGGATTGCACAATTCTTTTAGGAATAATTTGTTACTTATTGAATGCAATGCCATTTCAATTTTATATATTAAATGCAATTCCATATTAAATGCAATTCCTCATTAAATCCAATTCCATATTTAATGCAAATATTTAATGCAAATGAGTATGCCCTAGAGCCTTGATTGGAAAAAGATTAATGCAATGACCTTACAATTTAATTCCTAGAGACTCAAATATCTTCCATTCTTTGATTCCATATGGACAGCCGCCAAGAATTCTTTTATTCCATTGAGTTCCTGAAATTACACAATAGAGGATTTAGTAGCTTATGCAAGTCATCATCAAAACCTAAGGGTGGAATATGATCAAGTCAACAGATAATAAATCAAGTGCTAGCCATGGTGGTAGCAATCAAAAGAGAAAGTGGAGTGATAGTAACTCTGGTGGCAGTCAGCAGGGAAGTCAGAAAAGGAAGGTGGAGATATGCAGTAACTATGGAAAGAGCCATGTGGGTGTTTGTTTGAAGGGTAAGAGAGTGTGCTTTAACTGCGGTCAGGAGGGTCATATCGCACCGAATTGTCCTAGTTCGAAGAAGGGCGCATGTTTTATTTGCAGGTCGAAGGATCACTTTGCTTAGGATTGCCCTAAGAAAGCTACAGGTGGAGCAGGAAAGGGGAACAGTAGCGGAGGCAATCTGACTATCACAGGACCGACGCAGCCCAATCGACCTACCGCTCGAACATTCAACATGACGGTGCAGGATGTAATGCAGTTAAAGGATGTAGTATCAGGTATCATTCCGGTCAATTGTGTAAATGCTTACGTATTATTTGATTCGGGTGCTACTTGTTCATTTATATCCGATGATTTTGCTCGAAGATTAGAGTTACCTCAGGAAGAATTAGATTACCCCATGAATATAGAAATTGCAAATAAGGAAGTGATTCCTGTTAGGTTTGTCCACAAAAACTGTCAGGTAGATATTAAGGGTCAGGTGATGACAGTCAACTTGATCCCAATTCGTCTTGGGGAGTTTGACGTTATTTTGGGAATGGATTGGTTGTTCAATCATGGGGCAGTTATTGATTGTCAAAAGAAGTGTGTAAACCTTATGACTCCGTCAAAGGTAGTGTTTTATGGTAGCAAGTTACATAGACAAACAAGTTGTCTGACGATAATGCAGGCCAGAAAGATGTTGAGATAAGGATGTGTAGGATATCTAGCCTACATAGTCGATACCCGAAAGGTGGGTGCAAAGCTGGAGGAGATACCAGTAGTTAGGGATTTTGCAGACGTGTTTCCTGATGATTTGCCAAGATTATCGCCAGATAGGAAAATTGAGTTTGTAATTGATTTAGCACCGGGTACAACCCTTATATCAAAAGCCCCGTACCAAATGGCTCCGGTAGAAATGAAGGAGTTGATGGTGCAATTGCAAGAGTTGCTGGATAAAAAGTATATCCAACCGAGCGTTTCGCCGTGGGGAGCGTCGGTGTTATTCGTCAAGAAGAAGGACGGATCAATGCGTCTTTGCATTGATTATAGAGAGTTGAACAAGGTCACGATTAAAAACAAGTATCCGTTGCCAAGGATCGATGACCTGGTTGATCAACTGAAGGGAGCAAGATATTTTTCAAAGATAGATCTGCGAAGTGGGTACCATCAGTTAAAGGTGAGAAAAGAAGACATACCAAAGACGGCATTTCGAACTAGGTATGGTCACTATGAGTTTTTGGTTATGTCATTTGGTTTAACAAACGCACCTGCAGCGTTTATGGATTTAATGAATAGAGTATTCAAACCATTTCTGGATAAGTTTGTAGTGGTATTCATAGATGACATTTTGGTTTACTCCAAAACTCAGGAAGAACACGTGGAGCATTTGAGGGTGACATTGGAGGCGTTAAGGAAAGAGAAATTGTATGCAAAATTTTTAAAGTGCGAATTTTGGTTGGAGCGTGTTCAATTCCTTGGGCATGTGATTGATAAGGACGGCATATCGGTGGATCCATCAAAAGTTGAAGCTGTGGTGAACTGGGATCAGCCGAAAACACCGTCAGAAGTGAGGAGTTTCCTAGGTTTTGCAGGTTATTATAGGCGTTTTATTCAAGATTTCTCCAGGATCGCCACTCCGTTGACGAATTTAACAAGAAAATCAGTGAAGTTCGTTTGGACGGAGAAGTGCGAAGAGAGTTTCCAAGAACTAAAGAAGAGACTAAGTTCGGCACCTGTGTTGTCTTTGCCAGATGATACAGGAAATTTTGTGGTATATAGCGACGCATCGCATAAAGGACTTGGTTGTGTGCTTATGCAGAATGGCAAGGTTATTGCGTATGCATCGCGCTAACTGAAAGACTATGAAAAAGGGTATCCGACTCATGATTTGGAGTTAGTAGCTGTGGTGTTTGCTTTAAAAATCTGGAGACACTATCTCTATGGGGAGAAATGTGAACTATATACAAACCATAAAAGTCTGAAGTATATTTTCACACAGAAGGATTTGAATATGCGGCAGAGAAGATAGATAGAATTGATCAAAGACTATGATTGTGACATTCTATACCATCTGGGGAAGGCTAATGTGGTTGCCGACGCTTTGAGTAGAAAAGGTCAGGAGAAACTATTTTTGTTAACTGCTCAGGAGAAGCTCGTAGCGGAAATGGCTAAATTGAAGTTAGAGGTGAAGGGTCTGGCAGGGCCTAATCAAAAATTATTCCAGATGGAAACCCAACCAACTTTGGTGGAAAAGGTGAAGGAAGCGCAACTTCAGGATAAGGAATGTGTTAAGATACGAAAAAGAGTGCTTGAGGGAGAAGAGCTTAAATATAAAATTGACACCGAAGGGTTGCTGAGATTTGAAGGCAGAATCTGGGTTCCGTCAGTGCTGGAGATCAGAGAAGAGATTTTGAACGAAGCTCATAGTTCAAGATTTTTGATACACCCGGGAAGTACAAAGATGTACCAGGATCTTCGCCAACATTTCTGGTGGCCAAACATGAAACGAGAGGTTGCTGAGTGTGTTGCGAAGTGTCTCACTTGTCAGAAGGTCAAAGCAGAGCATCAACGACCAAGTGGTTTGTTACAGCCCTTGGAGATACCAGAATGGAAGTGGGAGCATATCACAATGGACTTTGTGGTAGGGCTTCCAACTACTCAGAAGGGTTATGATGCAATATGGGTCATAGTTGACAGATTGACGAAATCAGTGCATTTCTTGCCAATCAAAATCAGATTCACTTTGGATCAGCTGGCAAAGTTATACGTCAAAGAGATTATCTCAAGGCACGGTGTCCCAGTATCAATTGTGTCGGACAGAGATCCACGTTTCACATCAAAATTTTGGAGGAGTCTGCAAGCTTGTTTGGGAACGTAGTTAAGAATGAGTACAGCTTACCATCCTCAAACCGATGGCCAGAGCGAAAGAACAATTCAAACGTTGGAGGATATGCTTCGGGCGTGCGTCATGGATTTTAAAGGCAACTGGGATGATCATTTACCTCTGGTCGAATTTGCCTATAACAATAGTCATCACGCGAGTATTGGAATGCCGCCATATGAAGCCTTGTATGGAAGGAAGTGCAGAAATCCGTTATGTTGGGACGAGATTGGTGAACGTCGACTATTGGGACCCGAGCTGGTACAACAAACTGCTGAAATTGTTAAGGTGATAAGAGCCCGATTGTTAGCTGCTCAAGACAGGCAGAAGAAATATGCGGATCAGCATCGTCAGAATTGTGAATTTGAAGTCGGGAGTTTTGTGTTTCTCAAAGTATCTCCCTGGAAAGGAAAAATCAGATTTGGTAAAAAGGGTAAACTCAGTCCGCGGTTTATTGGACCCTTCGAAGTGCTGAAACGAGTGGGTGAGGTAGCTTATGAGGTAGCTTTACCTCCCAAGTTAGATCACATTCACAATGTTTTCCACGTATCGGTGTTACGACCGTATAAGCCTGATTATAAACATATAATAGAATATGAACCGATACAATTTGAAAAAGATTTGTCCTATGAAGAGATACCTGTATAGATAGTAGACAGGAAAGAGCAGGTTCTCAGAAATAAAGTAATACCTTCTGTTAAGGTAATTTGGAGGAACCACAGTGCTGAAGAAGCTACGTGGGAACTCGAAGAGAAAATAATGCAAAATTATCCTGAATTATTTGTTTAATCTTTGTATCGCGATTCTGGGGACAGAATCTTTGCAAGGAGGGGAGAAAATGTAATGGACGAATTTATTGCGTTGTGATTCTGGGGACAGAATCCTTGTAAGGAGGGAAGGATGTAACAAATGCAATTTTTGTGATTAAATAAAAATATTTATTGAGTTATAAAAATATTTTTATTAATTTATTTATTGAGTAAAATAAATAATTTATAAAGTTATGGTGAAAGAATTTATGTTAAATGTTATTTAAATGTGATTTGATGTGATTATTCTAATTTAATTTAATAATTAAATTAGATGATAAAATAATTCATGTGAATAAATGTTTTATTTGAATAAATGATTTATTTGAATAAGATAATTTATTTGGTGCTATTGTTTGGATAAATAAAACTATTATTTAAGTTAGTAAGGTTTAATTGAATTTATTTAATAATAAGTTCAATTAAATTAAAAGTGTGACAATTAAAACTATATGTTATAATGAGTTATTAAAATAAATAGAAAGAGTTTTTATTTCCATCAAACCAAACAAGGCCTTATGACCTTTGGTTGGAAATAATGAGTTATTTCAATTTTGTTTTGCCAAACAAGCCTTATGGCTTTTGATTTTTTTATAACTGATGGTTTAATTAGAGAATATACGTTATTATTTTAGCCATCAGTTTTTATTTTTGTTAAAAGCTTGTCAGTTGTTAAAAGATAAGAAAACACAGATTTTAAAAAAAAGAGAAGGAAGAATATACAGAGAAGAAGAGAGAATTAGAAGAGAGAATTGAGAAGAGTTTGGAGATTGGAGAGTAGGAATTCTAACAAGGAGAATTGATCAAATTTTTCTAAGCAAATAGAAGGTATAATCCTTTTTGAATTCTTCACTTTATTTCTTTTTAATTTACTTCTCTGTATATGAATTCTATTTTCCTGTATATGAATTTTATGCTAAATACATGAATTACTTGTTTGTAATTGATAGTAAACATGTATTAGATGATTATGTGATGATTATAAACCAATTAGAAGGCATTAATCCATGAAAGTATATATTAGAAGGAAGTTTTTGTTTTTACAGAGTTTTACTTTCATGTATGGTATATATGAATGAAAATTGATGCTTAAATTGGTTACTAATCGGTTAATTGATATTTGGTTATGATAATATGATGAAAATGAAAAGAATGCAAGTAGAATGGATTAAAATGGTTGAAAGATGAAGTCACAGTGTTTAATTTTATTAAAATGGCTAAAACATGAATATTTGGTTTAAACAGTGAATTTTTGGATTCTAATTGGTTGATTATGTGTTTTATAATGGTTAAATTGGTTAGAAACATGTTGGGTAATTGTTTTCTAGTATATTTGATATTTGGGTAAGTTTAAATTATGTATTGGATGGTAGAATTCGGAAAATTTTGGCCTAAGTTTTCACGGGTTCGCGAACTGTAGGAGGTGACTGCCGAGTTTCTCGCCCCGGCGAGAATATTGAACTGGAAAACTTCGCCCCGGCGAGAATTTTGTTAAGGAAAACCTCGCCCCGGTAAGATTTTTGTTCAGTAAATTCCCGCCCCGGCGAGGGAACAGTAATTGAAATATTTTTTATTTTTATTTTATTTTATTATGATGTCGTGTACATGTTTAAAGCTTAGATTAAAGTATTTAATAATAAACAAGATACTACAATGAGTGGTAAGCGAATATTTAATGAATATCAAATGACATTTAATATATTAAATGAAATGGGATAAGAACAAACCCTAAAGTGTATATTGTTCTGTAGCTAATTATTGTTACCGTTTTATAATCGAAATGTATAGGTCAATTAAGGAACGTGAATTATTTAAATTTGTAAGCTACGTGCGAGGCAAGTTTTCCTTCCTTAAACTTGTTATTTCATTTAAAGCAAGTTAATTTTCATTGAGCAAGATTATAAACCTTAGCTTATTGTTATTCAAGCAAGGTTGCTATCATGATTAAGAGCTAAAGCTTTATTCCAGTTATTTATTGTTCGATCATTGATCATTATTCAAACTTTGAACAGAATTTCTATTGTACAAACTTTATCGATGAATCAAATGCTTTAATGACTAGCAAACCCTAATTGATTCAGCTAGTCCTTAGTTGATGAGCGTTCTAAAGACTTAGAATATTTTAATAATTGTTCCGAACCAAGTTCCTTTTGGTACGGATTCTGATACTAGACTGAGATGAACAACCCTAATATAGGGGATTAATTACGCGACAGCATTAAAATGTTTGTGCACAATACATTGTACAAAGGGTTGATCCCCCTGAGTACGAGATGGATGGTCCATAGTCTATAAGACTGTTAAAGGTTACGGTAGAAATACTTGTTAACCTAGGACATAGTTCGAGGTCTTGTGACCCTCAGATACACTTTTATCCTTGGATCTATATTCAGTTCTTGAGTTAAGCATTCTATTGAGCTTTCAGATTTTTGATTTGTCATTGATTGACTTCAGAAAAACTATTACTCCTCAGTAAGTTTTATTCCAATAATCATATAAATGTTATTTTTTTCATACTTGTGGGCAATTGTTTGCTCACTCTTGCATTAAAAACATTACTGCTAAGACTGAGAAACCAGATGAGTCGTCCACTAGCAAAGGCAAGGGCAAGGGCAAGATGAGCAAGTGAAGATGTTTAGTCTATTTGTTTCAGTTCTTTGTAAAAGACTTATTTAAATCTTATGTTTTAATTCCGTATTGATGTAATAGAGGTTAGATAACCTGGGATTTGTTTGATTAAGAGATTGGAGATGTAACCCCCTTTTGTGGGAAGATATTTTATTCAGTTTAATTATATTATCTTATTCATGGGTAGTTAGTATTGAATGTATGCTATAGTGAACACCAAATCTGTGGAGTTGAATTACCCGGATTTGGGGGTGTCACAAAACTTGCCCAACACAAGGGTTAGACAAGCGTTAAAAAACTTGTCTTTTGCGTTCTTTAATAACTCGACGTTAATCGTCCTTCAAAGGTCCTACACATTTAAGTACATATCCACATACCAATTAGCCACATAATGGACACCAAACATTGGTTTACACTATTCCATGATGTTTCATTCTAATTAGAAACAGAATATCAAACAAGGTTACACACACTTGTTACGGCGTTACGACGCTTATACGTCCGTATGCCAAACTGGCCTACTCGAATGCCCAAGCGACACGCATTTGCGTACGTTAAGAATAATTAGTTAATGTTAAACATCTTTATAAATAATAATATACAAGTTTTAGAACATAGAGCAACATCTTTCAACGTCATAAGCATTACACGTTACATACGCGCATGCACGACGCCCTCCGTTTGCCTCCTAATGCATAATAGTCCTAAAAATGGCCATTTTAGAAATTAATCTAGTCTGAAATTATCAATTCTAAATCATGAAAATTGTAGGTCCATTTTACTAAAGAGGGTCAAAGCTGTCCGACCTGACACTATTCCAGCGCTGTCGGCGCTGAACTAGTGCAATTTGAGCGCCGTCGGTGCTGAAGCCTCTGATATTCAGCGTGGTCAGCGCCAAACTAGTGCAATTTGAGCGCAGTCGGCGCCGAAACGCAGTCAGCATACATTTTCCAGATTTCTGGGTTTCTAAATTGGGTTCGTGCCGCAACGGATTCGTAGCTTCATAACTTCTTCATCCTTTATCGGAATGAGTCCATTCTTGAGTCGTCCTCTAGCTCTTGTTAGACATTACAACATATCCTAAATTTATAATCTCTCGGACTCTCTAACAAGTCTGAATCTTAGCTCCAAGCAGCCTACCCAACTAGTTTTCTACGTATTTTCACGAACTTGGTACATCTTCATTAAATCGCCATAACTTCTTCATACGAAGTCGGAATGGGATTATTCAAAAGCCTATGGCTTCCTTACTGAGTGTACTACACATACCTAGAAGTTCATAACCTCCTAGGCAACATAATATCTCCAGAAATCGCATCTAGAGACACTGTTCATCAAGGTTTTCATAATAAGCCTAGTTTACTAATTCTTTCCCTACGGATTCGTTTTAAGAGCTTTTTACTCCGTTCCAGTTGGGTGATGATCCTCACTCATAAGAGTACATCACAACACCCATAAACACAACATTTAAACATGGGTCATCAAGCAAGTTTTGTCCAAAACAGTCCGTTCATGTCCATTTCTTGCTCCTTTATGAATATGTATGGTTTTCTTTCTTTTGTTCCATTTTTGGATGCTATTAACAGATGTTTTAAGGTACTAAGAACATATATATTCGTTTATTAACAACCAACAACAATCACAACAACATCTACCATTAACGAAGCAATAACTTATCTCTGCTTGAAACGAAGGAGATGGGATAGGTTTTGCTTACTAACCTCTTGTAGCTTATCTTTTTAGTGTTTAGGAGTTTGTTAAAGTGGCTAGCTCTCCTCTTCTTATTCTCCTTCTTCTTCTTCTTTGTCTCCTCCATCCGACTCTCTCTCTCTACTTTCTCTCTCTATCTTCTGTGTATGTTCTTGCTTGGAGGAACGAAAGGAAGAAAGGCTATGCAATGGATGTTATAAGTAGATGGAGGAGCTCAGCTCTTTGAATGAGCTGAGCGTGCTTGGTCTTCTCAGCTCCCCGTAAATGGGTGGGAGAGCCTTGCCTTTTCCCATGCTTGGTGTCAGGTGGTTCCCGCCCATTCTCCCCACATTTGCTTTATCTCTCCTTTTCCTCTACCAAATGTTGAATTGTTGTAACTCATGCTTGGTCAGTGACTCCTCTCTTCTATTTTCCTTCTTTCGTACGTGTCTCTCTCCCTCTCTCTATGCTGCAGATTTTGTGACCCATTTCCCCTCATGGGTCATGGGTTGCGGGTTCGGGTAATGGGTTCAACCCGTGGGTCTTGGGCTCCCATTTTGGGCCTCCATTCATAATTCTATGGGCTTCTAACTATCAATTCCATTGGGCTTCAAATAAAATCCCACACTTGGATTATTAACCCCTCTCATTAACGCTTTGACGAAATTATGAAAAGTCATAAAATCGAAACGACGTCTTTTGCGTAAACATCGTTTTAGCGTTATTCCACCAAATGATTTAATTAATACCATGAAATAACAACACTCAAAAAATATTACATACACGTCATAGGTTATAATAAAACCTTCAAACATATAACACAGAATAATATTAATTAAAGTTCAATTTATTCAATAAAATTCATAGGCTCGAATTACAAAGCTACCCACGATTCGTGGTCGTTACATCCTCCCCCCTTATAAGAATTTTGTCCCCAGAATTACGACATAAGGTTAAACAAAAAGATGGGGATAATCTTTCTTCATCTTATCTTCGAGTTCCCACGTCGCTTCTTCGCCGTTGTGGTTCCTCCATACTACCTTCACAGAATATATTGTCTTACTTCATAAGACTTGCTCTTTCCTATCAATTATCTGAATAGGAATTTCTTCATATGTTAAGTCCCGCTCAACCTGAATAGGTTCATACTCTATCACATGTTTATAGTCTTGCTTATAGGGTCGTAGTACCGACACGTGAAACACGTTGTGGATGTGTTCCAATTCAGGAGGTAAGGCTACCTCGTAAGCCACTTCCCCTACTCTTCTCAATAATTCAAACGGTCCTATAAACCTCGGACTCAGCTTCCCTTTCTTCCTGAATCGTATTTTCCCCTTCCAGGGAGACACCTTCAAGAATACGTAGCTACCGACGTCGAAGTCTCTTTTCTGGCAATGCTGATCTGCATACTTCTTTTGTTTGTCTTGGGCCGCGACTAGTCTCGCTTTTATCACTTTGACGATCTCTGCAGTCTGCTGCACCAATTCTGGTCCCAACAACTTGCGTTCCCCTACCTCATCCCAACACAATGGCGTTCTGCATTTTCTTCCGTACAACGCTTCGTAAGGCGGCATGCCTATACTGGCGTGATAGCTATTATTATAAGCAAATTCAACTAAAGGTAGGTGGTCGTTCCAATTCCCTTTAAAGTCCATCACACATGCCCGTAACATGTCTTTTAAAGTCTGTATCGTTCGCTCATTCTGCCCGTCTGTTTGAGGATGATATATTGTGCTCAATCTCAACTACGTTCCCATTTACTCTTGCAAACTCTTCCAAAAATTCGACGTGAAACGCGAAACCTGGTCTGACACAATCGAAATTGGCACTCCATTGCTAGAAACGATTTCCTTAACATAGAGCTTAGCTAATTGGTCTAATTTAAACCTAATTCCGATCGGCAAGAAGTGCGCCGACTTCGTCAAACGATCCATTATAACCCATATAGCGTCGTATCCCTTCTACGTTATTGGAAGTCCTACCACGAAATCCATCGTGATATGCTCCCATTTCCACTCTGGAACCTCTAAGGGTTGAAGCAACCCACTTGGTCTCTGATGTTTGGCCTTGACTCTCTGACAAGTTAGGCACCTACTAACGCACTCTGCGACTTCTCTCTTCATGTTCGGCCACCAAAAGTGTAGTCGGAGGTCTTGATACATCTTCATACTCCCCGGATGAATCGAGTACCTCGAACTATGGGCCTCTTGCAAAATCTCCTCCCGCAATTCGGGTACTGGCGGTACCCAAATTCTTCCTTCAAATCTCATCACTCCATCATTATCGAGTTTATACTTAATTTCCTCTCCTTTGGAAATTCCCTGCCTTATTCCCTCGCACTCCTCATCGCTGAGTTGTGCTTCTTTTACTCTGTCTAATAAGCTTGGGCGAGTCTCTATCGTAAACAATTTCTCCCCCGATTCTGCCGGGAACCTCACTTCTATCTCTAGTTTAGCCATCTCTGTGATTAGCTCATCTTGAGTCGTTAACATTGACAACTTCCCCCGGTCCTTCCTACTTAAGGCGCCGGCCACTACATTCGCCTTCTCTAGGTGATATAAAATCTCACAATCGTAATTTTTGATCAATTTTAACCACCTCCTCTGCCTCATATTCAACTCCTTCTGTGTGAGGATATATACTTTAAACTTTTGTGGTCCGTATATATCTCACATTTCTCTTCATACAAATAATGCCTCCAAATCTTTAGGGCAATCACAACTGCTGCCAATTCGAGATCATGAGTAGGGTATCCCCTCTCATTCAACTGTCGTGACGCGTATGCAATGACTTTACCGTGCTGCATGAGCACACATCCAAGTCCCTTATGTTACGCATCGCTATAAACTACAAAATCACCCACATCATCCGGTAAGGATAATACTGGCGCCTCACTCAACCTTTTCTTGAGCTCTCGAAGGCTCTCCTCGCACTTCTTTGTCCATACATACTTCACTGCCTTCCTCGTCAATTGGGTTAATGGGGTTGCTATCTTCGAAAAATCTTGAATAAATCTCCGATAGTAGCCCGCTAACCCTAAGAAATTACGCACTTCCGTCGACGTCTTCGGCTGCTCCCAATTAATCACTGCCTCCACCTTCGCTGGATCTACGGATATACCGTCCTTGTCGATCACGTGTCCCAAAAAGTGGACTCTTTCTAGCCAGAATTCACATTTTGAGAATTTCGCAGATAACTTCTCCCTCCTTAACACACTACAAAAAATGGGGCTTCAGGAACAACCGATTTTCGTTGCTAAAGGTGTCAAATTTCGTTGCAAAAGGGTTTTCGCAACGACTTTACTGTCGTTGCGTCTTTCGTTGCGTAATGAGCGTTGCTAATTGTTCCGCAACGAACGTATTTTTTTCGTTGCCAAAAGTAATATTTTTTGCAACAAAATTTGGCTTTCGTACAGAGACATCGATCCTTTAGCAACAAAATGTATTGTTGCAGAATAATTAAAATTTTGTTACTAAAAACCCCATTTCGTTGGAAAAGCCTGCTAATTGGCAACGAAATGAACTCTTTTTTTTGCAACGCCATGCATTTTCGTTGCAATTGACACCATTTTGCAACGACACTTTTCGTTGCAGTAAATTATGAAAATTGTTGCCTAAGCTTGCTTTCGTTGCGGAATGTAAACTTTTTAGCAACGATTTTCGTTGCTGATTATATTATTTGACGATATTATGCTGAATCAACAACGAAAATGTTTGTTGCTGGTTATTTTTCAATAGCAACGAAAGTCGTCGATTAGCAACGACATTATATGTTGTTGTTTCTTTATATGTGCAACGAAAGTTGATATGATTTGCAACGATAAAAAATGTTACCTTTTATTTTTGTATTAGCAACAATATCCTCTCCGTTGTTATTAGGTTAATTTTTTGTTGCCAAATATGATATTTTTAATGCCATTAGCAACGAAAATTTGTTGCTAAATGTATAAAAAAATGTTGCTATATTAAAACTTGTTCAATGCTTTGGTAAAGAATTATATTGTTGTCAAATCAAAATTTGACATTCTTTTTGTGTGCCTGGCTAGCTCTCCTCCAACCAATCCGGAGACTACAAGACGGCTCAATGTCCCCATTGCAAATAATGGCAAAAATACAAAAAACTAAAATATTATTAACTTAATAAAATCATCCACTACATAATCATTCATTATCTTTACAATTAACCATCTAAAGCTACCACAGTTCTTCAATCAAAGTATATATCTACATATATAGAGAGAGAGTACACTTCATAATTTCGTCCCTCATCTTCCGTAAACGTAGCACAAAAATTTGATACCCAGTATTGTAAGGCAGGTCGTAGAAGCAGTCTTCCTGCACATATTTAAAAATAATAGCAAGTCAATGATGACAATTGGATGCATTTTATAAAAGTATTCCCTTTGAAAGTTAAAGTCTCAGATCATGGCAGTAGTGTCTGGGACTGGAAATAAGAAAAATAATAAACTGATCATAAGCTTTAAAATATATTTATTCTCAAGTTATTGACTATAAATCAAAAGAGCTTCTTTCTCATGATTATTAACAACTCAACCTTCATCAAGTAGTTCTATTCAAATTATTTCAAATTTTCAACACACACAACACATTGTAATTAGGATGCTAAATTAAGGGAATCAATAGTCAATTTAAAGTACCATTATAGATATATTAATCCTCACTAATTAATTAGCTTCTCTGCGTATATGCTTTAACCATGATCATTTAATTTTCAAGTTTCAACGCAATTGTGCTTCCTATAATCTGTTCAAGAAATAGGTATAATAGCATCTTATGCACCAAAATTAGTGATGCACATAATTGTCCTGACAATCTACTTCAACATAACAGCAAATAGAATTATCCTCTATCAGCATGCATATCACTGAAACCAAAATTTGAAAAGATGTATAAAAGAACATACAGCTGCAGCAAGAGAATCTGTAAGCTCCCGCTCCTGGGCAGTGTTTTCAATTATTGGAACCACAAGCTCATCAACAAGATGGAACCCCTCTCCCAAAAAAGGAAACTGGAAGTGGGAACCTTACAAAGGGATGAAGACCTAAAACAGTTTTAGTGATTTTTTTATTAAGGAGAAAAATTGTGCACTATTATATAATATTCAATGATGAGAGTATGAGACATACTTTCCATTGTTCTTTTATTGTCCTATTGCTTGAAGTTGGTGGAACTCTGTTTCAAGTTTATGGGAGAGTGGTTGTGCCTTTGCTTCGGTTGGGAGGGGATATAATTTCCTTGGTTTTGCGGTAGAAAGGCTACTAAGTTGCTTTGGAAGAAAGATTTCCTTTCAGTTCTACGGGAGATTTGGTATGAACAGAATGCAAAGCTCTTTAAAAGGAGTTACTTATCTTTTAACCAGTTAAGATAGAAGGTTATTTTTCTTACCTCAATACAGACAATGCTACAAAAACGTTTAGGGTAATCTCTTTGTCTGGTCTGTGTAGGGACAGTGAGCTGCACTTTGCCTAGTAATTTGTTTGTTTTTGGTTGGGTGGATACTTGCATCCCACCCCCTTTATATTTCTCTCTTCTATCTATTTTCTCTATCTAAAAAAATTTTATGATAGAAAAATTACTAATGTACTACCCCGTCCTCCAACGAATAGCTCAAGTACAAATTTTTATACAAATCAAGAATGTCAAATTAGAGACGGTATAAAATAACTTCTTACTAAGTTACTATACCCTTTTATTTGGTTTTAATACAATACTAATGGACCCCATATAATTATGCACAAGTATGGGTTACTATAGTCTTTGCCACATCATACCTTTCAGTTTTGTACTTCAGCCATTTTTTTAAGGACAAATTTTCTAGTACGCGTGTCATTCTTTGAGAGATAGAGGTAGTACTTCCTACGTCATAGAAAGTTACATGATTCAAATAATAGTTAACATAAGTCATGAGAAAACTTCCTAATACTTCTTTCTCTTTCAATCAACATGTGTTCTTAATCATATTTTAACTTTTTCCATACCTATAAATAATACAAGAAGAAAAATTAAAAATATAGATGCATTACATGATTAAATTCTGAACTACTTACCATAGAAAAAAGTCTGTTTCTAAAAGCACTGTATCTGCTAAAACTAAAAGAGATTATAAAGCTATTGAATTTAGTTATTAGATGGTAGACCGAGTACATTAACAAAAGAATCATACATACAAATATACACATATATATGACCATTAGCATGTTACTCTAACAAACTGAAGTGAGACTTAAGCTAAAGTAATACAGGAACACATAAGTGATGCATATCGGGAATAGAAAGTGTAATTTAGATAACAAGATACTCACAATGGAGGGTTTTTTCATATTATACTTTAGTTCTTCAGAAGAATGATGCTTGTCGAGACTCTTTTCCTTATCTTCCATGGGACCACCAAATAATTTCTCAGTTTCTTTAAGCGCAATCAACCACCTTCCCATCAGCTGAATTCTTTCTGGGCCTCGACAAGAAACAAAAGCTTCTTCTAATCTTTTAATTGTCTGCCTAAAGCTTTTGAAACTCCGGGCACCCTGAATATATATGTACATATATATACATGTAAAATAAATTTTGTAAACTTGGATGAATCAAATTCTCCCTCCTAAAGTAATTAGATATGTCAATTGTTTTTCTAGAAAAATTTTAGATTTCCCAAAATGAGGTAGCAGTATTATACCTGTGGAATAAATTTACCACTGCCAAAAGAAGATGAAATCAGATGGAGACGAAATCAGACGCCTCTGAGCCAAAGCAGTAATCTTTTCTGTTTAAACAAGATCAAGAAAATAAAATAAAAAAAAACCAAAAATGAATGCCCAAAAACAAAGCATCAGAAGTATTCTGACAATGTGCAAACATACAATCAGTAAATCGCATATATAACAAAAACATGCTTCACGCAAGAGTAACCATATCAAATGCATTATTCCAGTAAAATCAAAAGGCTACTACAATACTAAAGTTGAAGAACCAAATATTGCCTTATTGTGTCCAAGTAGAAGTATAGTTTTAACCCATCCCTTAATCCCAGAAAAAAAACAGAAAAAAAAGGTGGAGAGTCCACATGCACAACTATAAAAGAACCAAATATTTATCACTTAGACCACAAGAAGCACAAAATCAGCTAAAAATATATTGTTCTCATGGAAACTTGGGAAGAAAAATATTATCATTTCATTGAAGAAGAGCACCCTGCAGAAGAAAGATATCTCTTGCGTATTGCTAAAACCTTTAATTCGATCATATCAGATAATCATTAAGCTATGCCTAGGCAAAGAGGGTCATGAAATTCGTACTAGGTAACTAGCTCCCACAAAAACCACCACCACACACACACAAATATATGGCGTATATACATATAGCAATTTTTTAATAATAGCCAAAATCCACTAGTGATCAAGAAAAAAAATTAGAACAAAGTTCATTATATTTAAACTCGTCGATTTTGACTAGATTTATATCCAAACTCTTTGAAGCAAGAGTAATATTGATTCTTCATGAATTACAATATAAAATAAAACGCAGCAGAAGATATTACTTTCATTTCATACGCATACTGCCAATCATGGGTGCAAAAATCTTTAAAAGGCTCAAATTTTCATATGAAAATGAATAGTGCATAGCAGGCTATTAGCTACTAAAGACAGCATCAACCATGAATCAAAAAGTAGAAATATAATGCTTACTTTTCCATATGAAAACTATGATAAATGCACTACCAAGAAGTAGAAATATATGACGAGATCATGAATCATACATTCAGCAATTTAAAGAACACCAAACAGACAAATAGAATAGGAGCAAACAATAGACCTACAAAGAGATACATTAAAAATAAATAAAAAATAAAAAAAGGGGAAATCGCTAGTTGATAATCAACAAACCAAAATGACCTCAATATGCAGCATACAACTCATTGTTTCTACATAGTTTTTCCACTATATTTTCTACAAATAATTAGAAATAACTTACAGTAAAGAAATCAATGACATACCATGTCTTCTCCACATGTCACTAGAATTGCCAATTACAATCTAAATATCCAATTAAGCCAAAACAAAATATCAACCCTACCTAATGAATAAGCAAATTTGCTCCCTGTTCTATAAGCACCTGCTATAGTCACTGACACTTGTAGCAAATTACAACAGCATAAAGTGTTACAGATATACATTCCTATGTCCATCTTATATATAAATTTAATTACTTGATTCGCAAAGATGAATCACAAAACCAAGCAGCATGAAACACAATATAAGAATTTAATTGCAAGTTCAATAATTGCCAACCATCTCCCCTTCTAGCCACCTAAATTCCTCTGTTAATAAAATAAATAAATCATGAAAACATTCCTTCTACAACACAATTAAACCCCAAAAAATTATCAAAATTAGCATTGCATTCCATATCACTTTATAAAATAAAAACACCAAGACCTCAGTTTCATTAGACTCCATACCATAAATTCACTTGAATTCAAAAGTAGGTGGAACAGGCGAATCAAAGCTCTCCAAAACTTCGGTCTTGACTCCACCAGTCTTAGTTTCCTCTGTCTTATCACCTCGAAACCACCCTCCAAACCAAGACGATGAAGCAGATGGTTCGGATTGTTGGGTCTGGTTCGGCAACTGAAAACCTGGCAAGCCGCCGCCAGCCATATTAGGCACCGGTCGTCCATCATAATCGGCATTTCTTGTTGCGCGCTCATGACCTTATTAAGCATGATTCCAGCTCCTTCGATTAGGGTGAGGAGTACGCTGCCGAAAACGGCGGATCGGCGACGGCGCGCATGCCCTAACGCATCTAAAGAAAGCCGCCAGTGGCGGCGCCAGCCATGATGGAGTTCCAGGGATCCTCCTTTTGGCGGACGTAGACCATACTGCAGTCGAAGGCGGAGAAAAGGCCACCCAGACGGCAAAGTTGCCGCCGACTCGAGGAGCATTCATGCGCACGGCTTGGGAGCCACCGATGAAGCGTTCACCCTTGGGGGAGTTGTAGACGCCTTTGAGGAAGTGGAAGGCTGAACCGCCTACGGCTCCCATGCCAAAGGCACCGCCGATGTCGTCCAGGATGCGATCGGGGCAGGGCTCCCGAGAAGTCTCCGGAGTTCCCATCGAAAGATTGAATTTTTTTTAGAGAGAAAGGGGGGTTAGGGTTTTGGAGGAGGGTTTTTGTTTGGTGCAGATCTAGATGGAACTCGTCAATATCTGTGTTTTTTTTTTGGTGTTTGGCAGATGAGCATGGAGAGTTGGGACACGTCATATCTCCTTGCACATCAAACCAACAACTGTCCCCTATAATTTATCATACAAACCCATTTTTTCTCAATATCCTAATAACATTTAAATTGTATTTTATTATTAATTATATTAAATTATATATACTTAAAATAGAATATATACTTAAAATTTTACTAGAATATATACTTAAAATTTTAAAAATTATTTTATATTAATTTAATATCTATCTTTAAAATTAGAAATATTTTTGTGAAAATATATCATTGATGCTCTAAGATTTACTTCAAGCAAAGTAATAAAGAATTTTTCCCTAACAAAATAATTGTCACTAATTACATATTGTGAATAAAATTTATTTCATAAATAAAAAATTTCTTCATTAGTCCGTCACAAAAAAGGCTTATTTGGGAAGGAAACAATTCACTCACAAAATTTCCTTCGCAAGAGCCCCAATTTCTTGTAGTGAGCACACATATGCATATACTTAAATAAATAATAAAACAAACAAGTAGAATTCAATTATGACTCAACAAACATATAAACTTTTGAACAATTTTTAATGAAGTATGTTATTAGTAATATAATTTTGCGAAAAAAAACTAAAAAATATTAATAACATTTTATCGGTCCATAAAATTAAAACAAAAGATTATAACATCTTTCATTTTATCATTCTCTGCCAAGCATTCATATATAAAATGAGCAAAGTACATAATTTTAAAAATGTAACTGGAGAAAAATATACTAACTAAGATCGCCTCCGTGCTTGGTTAATATATAAATTGTATTTTGATATATATATATATACAGTATTAATCAGATTTCTTTTAATAAAGTTAAATCGTGACTGACTACAGTCAAACTATATAAAATCACTCATGGTCAAATCAGTTATCATGTCATTGTTACCAAGTTAGACAGCCAATATATTATTTACTACTAGTAATAACCAAATTACTCATTAGATATAAAGGAAATTCTAAATATTAAAAGTGCAAATTCAATTACTTAGTAATAAGGGTAAACGAGTCGAACTTAATTGACTAGAGAGTTGCTCGGATTCAACTCAAAACGTTAAATTCATATTCGAATTCGACTCGGATTCAAATTGCATTTAAAAAACTCTACTCAAATTCGTATCGACTCAAATATTAATTACTTGAATTCGATCCGATATAGATCAAATTATATTCAAACTAATCGCGGGCTTTGAATTCAAGCTCAAATTCGAGTTTCTCCATGGGTTTGATTTTTGTTCTTAAATTTGGTTACTCTACTAGGGTCCGATTTTCATTGTGGTTACCGAAACTTTTTTTGTTACAATCGAATAATTGTACTCTCAAAACTTATAAAATGGTCATTATTTTTAATTTTCGTCCGAAAAAACGGACGGAATGCTGACTGTGCATATTTTTGCTGACGTGGAGTTGGGCTTGCCATGCTTAAAAATTATTTAAAAAAAATATTGCTCGTGAGTGTTGAACTCTACACCTCTAGACACTAGAAACCTTATATTCCAACAAAAACCACTGAACCAACTACCTATCATGCTAAAATTTATGCAACACTAATATTTAAACCATTTAGCATCATTTCTATGCATGTGAAAATGAGATAATACACTTTTTGGCCACTATACTAGGAATTGTAATAATAATAATAATTATAATTATAATTATAATTGTAATAATTATTATTGTAATAATAATAATAAATTTTAAATACTTAAAATGATAATAATAATAATAATAATTAAAATACCTTAAAATAATATAAAAAAGTTACAAATTAAATACCCAAAATATAAAATTACATTCAAAGTTTTTTTAACCACTGAATCAAAATTTATTTTGTTTTTTTTGTACTAGTCACGTGGGTATCAATGTTTTTCGAGTAAAATTTATAATTTTGACAAATTTTTCTTTTTATTGTTATAGGACTCGAACAAATTAAATTTAAATTTAAAAAAAAAACCCATGGGTAAGTATAAGAATCGATCTAATAAATTACAAAGATGAGTACATTAGCGAATAACAAATATTTATAATAGAAAGATTTGTCAGAGTTCAATAATACTAATAATTGTAATAATAATAATACTTGTAATAATTAAAATAATAATAATTATTATTATTATTATAATTAAAATAATAATAATAATAATTAAAATAATAATAATTATTATTATTATTATTTTATTATTTAAAATTTTTATTATCGCATTGGTAAACACTTTTGTCTTGTGAACACTTTTTAGTTTCTAACATTGGTAAATGCAGGCATGCAGCAGCATGACTTATTTCATGGCTGCCAAATCTATGTTGAAATGTATATCTAAATATATCATCTTTTGTATTTTGTTCAAGTCTTAATACTAACGGGCTTGCCATGCTTAAAAATTATTTTAAAAAAATGTTGCTGATGAGTGTTGAACTCCATACCTCTAGACAGTAAAAACCTTATATTCCAACAAACACCGCTGAACCAACAACCTATCATGCTAAAATTTATGTAACACTAATATTTAAACCACTTAGCATCGTTTCTATGCATGTGAAAATGAGATAATACACGTTTTGACCACTGTACTAGGAATTGTAATAATAATAATAATAATTATAATAATAATAATAATAATTGTAATAATTATTATTGTAATAATAATAATAAATTTTAAATAATTAAAATGATAATAATAATAATAATAATTAAAAAATAATAAAAATTAAAATACCTTAAAATAATATAAAGCAATTACAAATTAAATACCCTAAATATAAAATTACATTCAAAGTTTTTTTAACCACTAAATCAAAATTTATTTTATTTTTTTAGTACTAGTCACGTGGGTATCAATGTTTTTTGAGTAAAATTTATAATTTTGACAGATTTTTCTTTTTATTGTTATAGGACTCGAACAAATTAAATTTAAATTTTAAAAAACCCATGGGTAAGTATAAGAATCGATCTAATAAATTACAAAGATGAGTACATTAGCGAATAACAAATATTTATAATAGAAAGATTTGCCATAGTTCAATAATACTAATAATTGTAATAATAATAATACTTGTAATAATTAAAATAATAATTATTATTATTGTAGACACCCAAATTTTGCGTTTCCTTCTACTAACCATGACAGGAGGGCGAAATCGACAATTGAACCGGCTTGCGGAAGCAAAGGAGCGGGCACAAGGGCAAGCGCCCGGCAACGCCGCAATGATTTGGGCAGCCCAAGTCGACATGACAGCATGACCGTCCGAGGCAGGCATTTCCGAATGAGGTGGCACGTCTCCCGGAAGTTCCCGGACTGCGGAATACGAGCCTGTCAGCGAAAACCGACGTTGCGGTACGAAAATCGAGGCGTGGCACGAAAATCGAGAAAGTCAAGCCCGCCAGCCGCGGATAGATCTGCGGCCAAGTGGGTGCGCCAGCACGAAAACCGGGAAATCAGCACTCAGCAGCTGAGTGCGATGGGAGGCGTGCCAGCTGGCCAGCCTATTTAAGCCAGCTTCGGCAGCATACAGGGGGTTCAGCAGTTTTGGAAGAAGAAGAATTTCTGCAGCAGCAAAAAACACGGAAATAGAGAGAAAATAGCTAGATTTTGCAACAAAATAGGGAGAAAGAAGAGGAAAAAAAGAGTGGAATTAATTCTTTTGAGTTTGGTTGTATCAAATACATCATTTATCCTATTCAAATACACAAGTTCACATCCATTTGAGATCAATTGCAAGGTGAAAATTTCTATTTGTTCTAGCAATTCATGTCCTATTGATTTGGGTAAATTAGATATAATTTTCATGTATCTTGTTGAACAATGAATTAGGGATTATGAGTGAAGTTTCCATCGGAATAAACTCCTCCTAATAACCCGATGATATTCGTTCATTAATTTCTTGGTTTGTTTTAAGGTGTTATATTCGGTATCAATTCCTTTAAATCGTTATTTTAAGATGTCTTGGTATTGTTAGATTTATCCAGGTTGGTTTATTTTCTTGTAATATCCGATTGTTTGTGTGTGGATACTTGGTTGTGAGCCTAGGAAAGCGACCCCGGGGTCCCGATCCGATGATGGACATATCTTGATGTAAGAAGTAGAGATGACGTAGTTCTCATTGTAAATATGTAATCGTTGGGCCTTAAAACGACGCTAAGGCGAGAATCGTGCTTAAGGCCCCGAAATAGTGGAATTTGTGATTGTTGGCGTTCGGGGATATTTTGATGGCTTACATGCCCATGAATAGCCCGACGCGTGTTTATGCTCGATTTGAATTATGACACGAAATTGATTTCAAAGCTAAATGATAAGATTTTCATAAAATCAATCAAAGTAGGATATTAGAATCACGAGGTTAAAATTTGAGAAACGTTAATGAAATGTCGATTCATATCTAACGAGAAAGCTAAAGAAAAATCGTTTTCCAAAACAAACACACGAAATGATTTTATAAATAATTGACGTTTTATTAAATCTTTGTGCATAGGGTGAAAGAGATCCTAGAAATTGCCCATCATTTTATGAAAGCAACGTATAGATCTCGATTCCTATTTTGACGAAGGTTTAAAACTCTTGTTTTGTTAAAACGACACTTAACGAAAATCTCATAGTTTTGATAATTAAAATCAAACCTTTTCTCATAAAGCTTTCTCGTGTATGCCGAAAAGACATTCCGAAGCATTCTCAAAGTAAAACACGATTTTCCCTAAAATCCAAATGATTCTTTCATACAAACTCACCACAACATTCACATAAGCACACATACATACACACGCACGCACACACACACACATTTCATGAATTAAAGGATAGGAGAAGCATCAAGATTGCGGTAACCGTGTTTCACGGAAGTCGAGGGGTGCCTAACACCTTCCCCTCACTTAAACAAGCCCCCGAACTCTATGAATCTCGATTCGCAGACCAATTAATTCGGAGTCACATATGAGCCAGCGATTTATAAAACACGAAAATTCGGATGAGTTGGTACATCCATTTCAAATATACCAACTGGCGACTCTGGTTAATTGGCTCATCATAAAAACGATCTTTCAAAACCCCGTCGACATCAATGCCGACCTTTTCCAAACGTCATCTAAACCAAAAGGCTAAAATTGGAAAAGACGAGAAGCGAGAGAACCCGGCGTCGACAGCTGGCGACTCTGCTGGGGACATTAGAGGGCTTAAGCCGCATTAAATCTTGATGCTATTCTATCCTTTAAAAATTTATGAATATGTGTGTGCATGCGATATTTTGATCTTTTGTGTTTTGTTGTGTGAATGCGTGTTTTGTCCAAATGAATGAATGATTGAATGGAATGGCTTTACTTTAAAGAAATCATTTGCATACGGTGAGGACGATGAATGTGAATGTATGTTGAGAGAGTACCTCCTCCTGAGGCGAACCTGTCGGTTGCTTATTACTGGACTCGATGGGGCTGCTCCCCGGAGATGGCTCAGGAAACGCACCACTCAAATCCGCTCCAATCGAAAGGGCTCAAACGAGTAGATTGCGAAGATTTGGGAACCTTCATGCCGAAAAGCCCGCGAGAGTAACCCTAGGGTAGGTCAGCCTCTGATAAACCCAACGCAGGAAAAGTCTCTTCATGCCTTTTTACGTTTATATGTCTAAATGTCATGATCTCATTCAATATTCATACATCCCTTTTTCTGTGTCGAAAGAGATTACTAACCGCTGTGAATTGCAGGGAATAGTTGGGGGAGCATAATAAAGCATGTTTGGCATTGGTTATGGCACTAAAGGACTACTAACTTTCTGTTTTACAGGGAAAGATTAAAAAACAAAAAAAAACACACAAAAAATTTTACAATTTTAGCATGCATCCATGTTTTCATTTCCCCGGGACTAAACTTCGAACCGTTGTCTCTGTAGGATTGCTCCTCAAACCCGTTCGCAGTCTAAGAAAGCCCAGGTCTCTACAGCTGAAATGGCTGATCTTCCTAACCATAATTCCATATCTCGGGAGGAGTTTGATGATTTTAAAAGACAGATGATGGAAATGGCCACAATGTTAAAGGAACAGTTCTTAATCAGACAGGATCCGGTAAACCAGGGATCGCATAATACTCCACCACCAGGGGATGATCCGAGTCCTCCTAAAAATGGTACAAACTTGCTTAAAGAGGACCAACCCCGACTCAGGGACGAGCCAGTCATCCCAAGGCCCGTTCCCATACCTAGCAGGACAGTGATTACTATCCCCGAGGAGGGGGGCAATGACGACCTTCGGAGAAAAATGAAACACATGGAGGAAACCATCCAATCTCTAAAGGGCATAGGCTCCCTGGGCAGGGTTAATTACTCAGACCTGTGTGTTTTCCCCGGGGCCAGATATCCAGAAAAGTTCAAAGTTCCCGAGTTTGAAAAATACAATGGAAAGGGAGACCCCTATACACACTTGAAAATCTACATTGGAGAACTCGGGTCTTATGCCGAAGACGAGGGGTTAAGAATGCAGCTATTTCAGAAGAGCTTAACAGGGGAGGCAAGAATATGGTATGCCCGCCTCGACAACGGCCGAATCCACAACTGGGAGGAATTGGCCCATACTTTCTTAACCCAATACAGCTTTCAGGCCCAGATGGCTCTTGACAGGTACCAAATGACAAAGGTTAAAAAACAGCCTAGGGAATCCTTTAGGGAATATGCGCAAAGATGGAGGGGCATGGCTGCCCAGGTAACTCCCCCGATGAGCGAATCAGAGATGGTAATGACCTTTGTAGACATTCAGGAGGCACCGTATTATGAGAGGGTCATCTCGGGGATTGGAAGACCTTTTGCGGAAATGATTAAACATGGAGAGATGGTTGACCTGGGTTTGAAATCGGGTAAAATCCGGGATCTTACTGCTTTAGAAACTGCTGCCGAGCAAATACAGAGCGGAAACTATGGCAGCACTTCCCGGAGAGTCCAAAGGAGGAAGGAAGAGGATGTCTCCCTCATCCTACAAGGGTCGTCCAGTAAAGCAGAAAACCATCTTCCGGTACAGGCACAGAGGGGAGGGCCACCCCGACAGCCCAATTTCTCAGATCAAAGAGCAGAGGGGCGAAGAAGATATGAGGCATCGCAAAACCGAGTATTCACCCCGCTCGGGGAGCCGCTTGAACGAGTATTAGCGGTATTAGTAGCCCAAAAGAAGATTGTTGGTTTGGCACCCCCGAGTGACCCAAAGGGTAGAAGGTTTGACCCGAGCAAGCGGTGTGCATACCACTCCAGTTCCCCTGGCCATGATACACAGGATTGCTGGACGTTAAAGCATCGAATCCAAAACCTGATTGACAGTGGAGAGATTGTGGTGGAACAGCCGGATTCCCCGAATGTTAAGGCAAATCCCCTGCCAAGACATGATGGAGGGGGAGTCAATGCGACGGAGGCAAGTGAGGCGGGGGAGCCGCCAAGGTTGAACTATGTGCAGAAAGTTGAGGAGATGATAAATGTGATACATGACCATGGGAGTGCGAGGGTAACGCCCATCAAGTTGATAGGGGTAAGTACGAATAACATAGAGGGACCTATCAAGTTGACAGCTCCGAGGCCCATCATTTTTGCTGCAAGGCCACAACTCCCTATCAGTAGTCTGAAGACTGTACTCTGGAATTACGGGGGAATACCCGAGGAAGCGGCCAGTTGTGCTTCCGTGACGACCAAGGGGAACCCCTTATATCTTCCCGGGCGAGTTCTTGAGAGCCAAAAGAGAAAAAATGAAGAGGTTTCCGAGGAAAGGGCCATAGAGTTTTTGAAAAGGATGGATCACCCAGAAATGAGGGGGATCCAGATTTTAAATGAGGAATCAACCCTGACATCCGTCATGGACTTGGTGTTGTCATCCAGTGAGCATTGCAAAACCCTGATGAAGGTCCTGGAGGAGGCATTTGTGTCCAAAGAAATTAGTGAGGAGGGTTTCGGCCAGCTGATAGGCCACTTATTGGAAACCGATGCAATATCCTTTACGGATGAGGACATTCCCAAAGAGGGAAGGGGGGCACCGAAAACCGCTACACATCGCGGTAATCTCCTCAGGATATGTCATGAATGGGGTGCTGATCGACGGGGGATCGGCATTGAATATATGTCCTCTCAGCACGCTGAAGAAAATGAACATCAGTCCCAAGCGCCTCCGAGCCAGTCATGTGGTGGTTCGGGCTTTTGACGGATCCCGGAGGGATACCATCGGAGAGATAGAATTGCCAGTGGAGATAGGGCCCTGTACTTTTGATATATCCTTCCAAGTCCTAGATATTACGGCAAGCTACAACCTGCTGTTAGGGAGGCCGTGGATACACATGGCCGGGGCAGTTCCCTCCACGCTCCACCAACAAATCAAGTTGATCATCGATGGGAATCTGGTAACAATCTCGGCCGAATGTGATGACCCTTCTCCTCTCAGGAGTGGCCTACCAGTAATCAATGTGGATGAGTCAGCGGCGCCTGCCAGCTTTCAAGCACTAGAGATTAGCACTCCCCATTATAGATGCCTGGGAGCTCCAGCTGTGAAACCAAGGGTCTCTCCGGAACTCACCTTTGTGGCAAGGGAAATGATTAAAATGAACTTCCAACCTGGACAGGGACTAGGGAAAAGCAGTCAGGGAATCACCGAGCCCATCCACCTACCACAGCAGATAGGCAAAGCAGGATTGGGATACCATGTGGGCGCAGTGCGGGGACACCGTCAGGGTGCGACTCCGATTCGACTAGTTGGCAGTCCAGCGACCAGGGCCGACAATGAGCAGGGGATCAGCGGACCTGTGATTGGGGCAGGGAATGAAGAGTTAACCCCCACACATAGTGAGTCGGCCCGGAGGGAAAGTTTCCTGCAGGAGGTCGCAAAAGAGTTTGAAACCAAATGCTACATCCCCGGACAATCAACAAGCAGTAAGGAGGGGACGAATATTATCATACCACCGGGAGCCCAACAAGTTGTGCCTGTCATCGATTGGGCAGGACTGATTATTCCTGGAGAGGGTATGGAGGAGAACTCAGGCGACGTATCCGTAATCATCGGGGAGGTGTCCGATGTGAGGACCTCTTTCATCCAGCGCATTTCAGCTGACCTGACCATCGACAATTGGACCCAGAAACCAGTGATATCCAAACAGGGGTAAAGCTCGACGGCAGGGTGGTTGACCCCAGATGAGGGGGAATGAAGAAGTTTTATTTTGTTGTTGTTTTATTTCTGCATAATTGTGTCGTTTCTTCGGGTTATTTGAAATTGCGATCGTCGTGAAAAAATGATTTATATATGACAAGTATTTTGTTTCATGTCAGGTGTACCCATTTGAGTAACCCTTGCCTAACAGATGGTCTTTCAAATTTGAATGATGATTATGATTTTGACATTGAGCTGGATTTCGATTTAATGGGCATTGAACAAGACGAGACAGATTACGACGACGCACCTGACGAGATCAAAGGATGGGTCGAGGATAAACCCAAACCCAACTTGGACCAAACCATCACCGTTGATATTGGAACCCCTGACAATCCAAAAGAACTCAAGATAGGGACAGACCTTAACCCCAGCCAAAAAGCAGAAATAATTGAGTTACTAAGCCAATATGAGGATGTCTTTGCCTGGTCGCACGAGGATATGATCGGATTGTCCACCGACATTGTGGTGCACCGGTTACCCATCAAGGAGGGTTTCAGGCCTGTCAAGCAGAAACTAAGGAAGTTGAAACCTGAGTGGAGCTTAAAGGTGAAGGAAGAGATCATCAAGCAGTTCAGGGCGGGAATCATTATGGTGTCCACTTACCCGGAATGGCTATCCAATGTGGTCCCAGTGGCTAAACCTGGAGGAAAGGTGAGGGTATGCGTGGACTACAGAGATCTAAACAAGGCCAGTCTCAAGGACAACTTCCCGGTGCCTTTCATACACATCCTGGTGGATAACACAGCCCGATACGAAATGTACTCTTTTGTGGATTGCTTCGCAGGATATCATCAGATAATGGTGGCGGAGGAGGATCGGGAAAAAACCACATTCATCACCCCCTGGGGCACTTTCTGCTATAGACGACTGGCTTTCGGTCTCACAAATGCAGGGGCTACTTATCAGAGAGCCATGATGGCCTTGTTCCACGATATGATGCATAAGGAGATAGAGGTCTACGTGGACGACATTATTGTGAAATCGAAGGTAGAGTCCGATCATATAACTCATCTCAAAAAGCTATTCGATCGGCTCAGGAAGTATAATTTGAAACTCAATCCAGCCAAGTGTGCTTTCGGAGTACAATCGGGCAAGCTCTTGGGTTTCCTGGTTAGTGATCGGGGCATTGAGTTGGACCCAGCAAAGATTAAGGCCATTGTGGATATGCCAGCACCTCGCACAGAGAAGGAGATAAGGGGATTCCTGGGGAGAATAAACTTCATCAGCCGTTTTATATCTCACTTGACGACTACATGTGAACCGATTTTTAAATTGTTAAGAAAGGGTGCTTCCCAAGAATGGAATGAGCAGTGTCAGAGGGCTTTTCAGATCATTAAGAAACAACTGACGGAGGCACCAGTGCTGGTACCCCCGAAGGATGGGATCCCTTTGTTTATGTACATATCGGTCAATGACATCGCGATGGGATGTATGTTGGGACAGAAAAATGAGGCGGGTAAAGAGCAGGCCATCTATTACCTCAGCAAAAGATTTAGCCAATGTGAGCAGAATTACACTCCCATCGAGAAGACTTGTTGTGCTCTGGCCTGGGCCGCGGGGAGATTACAACACTACCTCCATGGGCATACAACGTACCTGATATCAAGAATGGATCCCCTAAAATATATTTTTGAAAGGCCCATGCTGAATTGTCGATTATCCAGATGGCAGTTAATCTTACAACAGTTTGACATGGTGTACGTGACCCAGAAGGCCATGAAAGGGCAGGGAATTGCAGATCAGTTGGCAGAAACCCCGTCCGGAGGGACGGAGCCTTTAGAAACTCCTCTTCCGGGCGAGGATATATTTTGGGTATCGCACGAAAAATGTGATGACGAGGGACAATTCTGGAAGCTGTATTTTGATGGTGCCATGAATGCCGAGGGGGCAGGGGCCGGAGCGGTCCTAGTCTCTATCACCGGAGAACAATACCCCGTGGCCACTAAACTTCGTTTCAGCAATTCGAACAACACCGCTGAATACGAGGGGTGTATCTTGGGACTCCGATTGGCCCGTGATATGGGAGTAAAAAGACTAGCGGTGTTCGGGGATTCAGAATTGGTAATCAGACAAGCAATCGGGGTATACAACACTAAGGAGCTTCGGTTACTTCCATACCATCGTTGTGTCACCCAGCTTATGCAAGAGTTCGAAGATATCGCCTTCCGCCATATTCCCCGGGGACGAAATGATTTTGCCGATGCATTGGCGACTTTGGCTTCCTTAATCCACGTGATCAAGAGTAGGGACAGTCCACAGATTGAGATCACCGTACAGAATGCCCCGGCATATGAGGAAAATGTGGCAGTGTTATCAAACGAGGTGGTGTTGACGAGGCAGCCCTGGTATCACGACATAAGGGAATATCTGCGAGACAGATCCCTTCCCGATCAGGCAAATCGGACTGAAAGGATGAGAATTCAAAAGATGGCGATGAAGTTTTACCTGAGTGGCGATTCGCTTTACAAAAGGGATGCTGGGTTGGGACTGTTGCAATGCGTAGACGAAACGCAATCCCAAAGGATTATGAATGAAATCCATGGCGGGGTGTGTGGGCCACATATGAGTGGACCGATGTTGGCCAAAAAGATCTTGAGGACAGGGTATTATTGGTTAACGCTGAAGGCCGATTGCGATGATCATGTCAAACGGTGTTATCAATGCCAGGCGCACGGTAATGTGATCCATACACCTCCCAATGAACTGCACTGTATGACCTCCCCATGGCCATTTTCAATGTGGGGAATGGATGTAATCGGACCAATAGAGCCCAAAGCGAGCAACGGGCACCGGTTCATCTTTGTCATGATCGATTATTTCACCAAATGGGTGGAGGCAGCTTCTTTCCCTAAAGTAACTCAGGAGGTCATCGTCAGCTTCATCAGGAATAATGTCATTTGCCGATATGAGCAACCTGAGGTTGTAGTCTCCGACAATGCCAAGAATTTAAACAACGCCCTCATGAAAGGACTGTGCGACCAGTTCAAGATTAAGCACCTCAATTCCGTCATTTACCGTCCCAAAATGAATGGGGCAGTGGAGGCGGCCAATAAGAACATCAAGAAGATCATGGCGAAAATGTCTGCTAATCATCGGGGATGGCCGGATCTGTTACCCCTCACCCTGCTGGCATACCGAACATCCACGCGTACTTCTACGGGAGCAACCCCTTACGCCTTGGTATATGGAATGGAGGCTGTCCTGCCAGTTGAAGTTGAGATGGCGTCCCTCAGAATAGTGATCGATGCTCAGATAAGCGAGGAGGATTGGATGCAAAGTCGATACGACCAATTGGCCCTAATTGATGAAAGGAGGGTGGCTGCTGTTTGGCACGGCCAGCTATATCAACAGAGGATCTCCCGATCATACGACAAAAGGATCAGACCTCGGAAATTCAAGGAGAATGATCTGGTGCTAAAGAGAATCATGTCTTGTCAGGACGAGGCCAAGGGGAAGTTTGCCCCGAACTGGGAAGGGCCATTTGTGATCAAGAAAGTACTATCCGGAGGGGCCCTCATATTGCGAGAAATGGATGGTGAGGTATTTCCACAACCCCTCAATGCTGACTCGGTGAAGCGGTTCTACGCTTGAATCATCAGTTCTTTTTTTCCTTCGAGAGCGAACTACGTAGGACCTGATCTCCCAACTTGTGGGGGTACGTAGGCAGCCATCATGGCGCGGTCCGATCCTTTAAAAATAATCCTTTCCCCAACCAAAACCAATTTTCGATAGCCCGATAAAGCCTTCCTACACCCTCAAAACCTTCCCGAAACCAACCGCCTAACCAGTTTCATCCCAGAATACATACCCTGATCCAACCCAAACAGTTATCCAAAATCTGAGATTCAATCCGACGAAATCAAAAGGTGTGCGGCAATATCTGTCAAATCTCCATCAAGTCTTGAGGAAAGACAGAGGGCGAAATGTCAAAATCATGGTCAGTTGGATAAAATGATGATCCAATGGAGGGCAATGATACGACAAAAGGGGAAAATGACTAAATTTAAATGCATGTCTATATATATATAAGTCGTTTTATTACAAGATTTATCTTTCAATAAACTGATGAAACCAACATAGTCTATGCAGGAAATAAAATAATCTACAAATCTGAAACTAGCCGAAGCAGGATGGACAGGGTGGTGGATAGATCTGAAGCATCAGCATCTCCTGCAATCTGCTGCCCCATCATATCAATACGATCTAGTAAAGCAGTAGCTCGGCTGACAGTCCCAAAATGAGCATCTACCACTGCCCTGGTCTGAAATACAATGGCCTCTCTATCAGCAATGGCAGCATCTCTAGCCCGAATGGCCTCATCTCTCTCGGCAAGGGCGGCAGCCCTCTCGGCTTCAGTAGTAATCAGGGCCAGGAGGAGTCGGGAATCCTCAGCGACCCGACTCGGGGCAGAATCGGCTGAAATGGAATGGTCTGCGGTATCTTCTGTGAAAATCACTCCAGAGTCATCAAAGGCCCCCGTCCGACTCAAACTAGCCGAATCCAGGTCTCCACGCAACCACTGTACGTAGGCAAATGTCTGGATGTGACAGCTCGCACTATATTCGGCAAATGATCGGATCCTGCAGGCAAATACAACACTGAGATGACACAGGCCATCAGAACGCCCACTCTCAAGGCATCCCAGCGCTCCTCGGACACGGAAAAATCACCGAGGAAAAGACGGAAACTGTCAGGTGAGCCGAATCGGTCAATCAAGAATTGAAGAGGAACCATATGGTCTGATGTGGTTACCGGTAATAAGACAGCCCTCCGCAAACCGGTGAAAGTCAAGAATTGACGGCGCATGGAACCAACAGTAACCCTAGCACAGGGACCATCCAAGGGCAAGCCGGTGAAGCGAGCATACTCCTCAAGGGTGGGGGTCAGCTCTACTGTCCCAAACCTAAACACCTGACGGGCAGGGGCCCAATAGCTCAGAAGACCATCCACGAAGCCCGCTGGCACCCGGAAGGTTAATAAGGACCAAGAATGTCCCAAAAGACCATCTACGATAACCCTATCTGCTGGCGATAGACTGTCCAACCAGCGGAAGAGGCTGCCAACCAACCCTGTGGGAGGAGTGGAATCCAAACGAACCACGACATCTGAGGACGACATCTGTGAAAAATAGTATCAAAAAAAGACTGTACAGGGGTCATTCTCTACCCATAAATAAAAAGCATGCATCATACAGTTAATAATGAAACAGGTGAATCCCATAAAATGAAAAAGAAAACTGTGCATAAATAAATAAATGAGTTCAGTACATAGTGCATAAATGAAAAAGAAATCTAAGCAGGTGCCGATACAAAAGGCCCTATCCTATCCTGGCCTAAATAAAATCAGTATCATCTATGAAAGCAGGATCCTCGAACTGATCCCCTGGAGTCGTCGAGCTCGGAGGACCAAAGTTCATATCAGGGAGGTAGGGATGCGCTGTGGCATCAGATGAACTCGGGCCTGCATCATAACCTGCACCGTCAGGATCGTAGGTGTAAGCCTCCTCCGGGGCCCGGCCCAACCCCCGAATAAACAGCGACAACTGATCTACCTGACGGGTCAATGAGGCGATCTGCTCAGCATGGGTAGGGGTCCGAACACAGGCAGCCCAATCGGTCATTGTCACCGAGCCTGGAACCATATCTCCAAGAAAGAAAGTGGCCCGAGTCTGAGGACCGATGGTACGGGGCACCCACCATGTACGGAATGCATCACTCGTAGTGGGACCCGTGGAAAGCATCCGACCATCCTCCCCGGCGAGCATGATCTCCGAGGGCTGAGAATCCAGCGGCCAGAAAGTAGTGAAAGAAAGGGAGTGCGGGATGCGGATCTCTCCAGTGACGCATCTGAATGCGCGTTCTCCCAGATACATCACCCAGCCTCCAACACTCTGCAAAGTGAGGCGACGGGTGGAAAGCTCGAACTCTGGGCCGGAAGGATGCCCGTCAGCAAACCCCACAGTCAGATGCTCGGAGAGGTAGGGAATCCAGACGACGTCGGCAGCCGTGATCAACTCCAGCTGAATACGACAATGTGCAAAGCTGCCCGACACGGGGACCTCCTCCAGAGTACTGTGATGCCATCGCCGACCTCGAGGATAAGTGTCCGGGCCCAGAGTAGTGATAGGCCTCAGACATGGCAGCCGCTCGTAAGCCCAGAACTGTGAATAGAAACAAGGCAAGGCATGAGTCACTATCAAATACAGAAAAGAGATGAAAGGAAAAGAAATACAGTAAGAGAGAGGAGGAGGGGACTCACCAACAGAAAATGGTAGAAGCCGAGTCAGGCATCAGTCTGTCCCTCTGAGCGTAGACGCATGCCGTGGAGGAAATAGGCAAAGGTGAATGACCCCCAGTCATAATCACCGATGCGGTCCACATCTCTGACCGATCCTACGACGCTGAAATGAATGGTGGAGGAGTTGTTCCCCAGAAAACAACCCCTCATGATGGTCAGGAACAGGCGTCGTAGCAGAATGTCCCTGGTGCCCTGATCTGCTGGAATAGGCAGCGCATAGAGACCCCCGACTGCATCGACTGCCAAGGCACCAGATCGGATACTGCGGGCCTTAAAGACCCGGTCCTCAGCAGCGAAGCCCAGCAAAGCTCGAACCTCCACAGGAGTGATATCAAGATCCAAGGGGACGCGGGACCCGGTAAACTCAATGCCGGTAATGTACCTCCAGTCCCATGGGGTCAACACGACCTCGCAGTCGAGGAGATGAAGAGACTGCGTCTGGTGGAACCATCGCTCGGATAAAGCCCTCATGTAACCCCAGGGGCACTGGCGGGGGATGATAGTGAAGAAATGTCGGAAGCCCCAAGAGTCCACCATCGCCCGATAATCACTGTGCAGGGCCGCGTAAAGGGAATAGATGTTGAACCAGTTACCCCTCGGCTGGGTAAACTCGGGTACCTGGGGCAATCACCAAGGGGTCAATCCGGGTAAAAGGAGAATGGAGAAATTGAGAATGAAATCAGAATAGGGCTGAAATATACCTCGTTAGCCACGAGAGATGCCGAGGGGTGACGACTGAGATCCCGACCCAAAAGATCGGGTATCTGCACAGAGGCGCCAGAAGGAGCCTGATGAGTAGATGGAGCCGGAGTGCTGGAGGATGGCCCCTCTGCCGCGACCTCCGGAGGAACAGCCTCCTCAACGTCCGGATGACCAGGACGAATGACAGCCTCCGTCAAACGACGAGCCTGACGGGTCCGAGGAGGAACAGGAGCTGGTGCAGCCCTACGACGGCGAACACCCGAAATCCGAGAGGCGGAGGAGCTACTGGGCGCATCACGATCCATAGCTGGAATAGAACGGGCGAGAAAGAAGGTAAGTTTCCTTTTAAAATTATGTAATGAACATTTCTAAATTTCTAGCCTCATCATATGATTAATGCAACATGATGCATGGTTATGAAAAAAAAAAAAAAAAAAAAAAATCGGCAGAGTTCCGTTTGTAAATTGGACATCCCAGGCATAAGCCAAACGTGTTTTCCATCAATCAAAGCCTCAAACAGATCTAAATTGCATTCATATATGTAATTACAACATGTAATGCATGAGTTTATTGCAGAAAAGGAATAACAGTATGTGGGACCGCCTCATTAACATAAAATAGGACTCACATAGTTGATACATAGCATGTATATATGATGGTACATTACATAGCATTGTAAAGCATACATTTTATCTCTAAACATGCAAATAGTCAAATGTATAGCAAAACATTGACGAAATTGAAAAGTGACCGGTCAAAGTGTTACCTGTAGCGTGTAGATCAATCCTACCGGAACAGTTTTTTGCAGGAAAGTTGAAAAAATCGACAAAAAGCCCTTGCGAACAAGAAAAATCGAGAGAATCTCTTTGGATTACAAGTTGAAAGTGACAGATCTGGAGGAGCCGCGTTGGATTTAAGGCCCGATCATGGCCGCAGATGTATCTGCGGCTGGCCGCAGATCCATCTGCGGCTGGCCGCAGATCCATCTGCGGCTGGCCCTGGTGGGTCCCACCTTGCTCCCTTGCAGCCATTTGACGTGTTGAAGTGAAAAGTTTACGAGATGGGTAACCGGCGACGATACCCGGCCCCGACATGACGATCGACCGGCGACGATAACCGGCGATCACGAGATGGATGACCGGCGACGATAACCGGCTCCGACAAGATAACCGACCGGCGACGATAACCGGAGGTTACGCGATGGGCGACCGGCGACGATACCCGGCCCCGACATGACGATCGACCGGCGACGATAACCGGCGATCACGAGATGGATGACCGGCGACGATAACCGGCTCCGACAAGATAACCGACCGGCGACGATAACCGGAGGTTACGCGATGGGCGACCGGCGACGATACCCGGCCCCGACATGACGATCGACCGGCGACGATAACCGGCGATCACGAGATGGATGTCCGGCGACGATAACCGGCTCCGACATATAACCAACCGGCGACGATAACCGGGGGTTACGCGATGGGCGACCGGCGACGATACCCGGCCCCGACATGACGATCGACCGGCGACGATAACCGGCGATCACGAGATGGATGACCGGCGACGATAACCGGCTCCGACAAGATAACCGACCGGCGACGATAACCGGAGGTTACGCGATGGGCGACCGGCGACGATACCCGGCCCCGACATGACGATCGACCGGCGACGATAACCGGCGATCACGAGATGGATGACCGGCGACGATAACCGGCTCCGACAAGACAACCGACCGGCGACGATAACCGGAGGTTACGCGATGGGCGACCGGCGACGATACCCGGCCCCGACATGACGATCGACCGGCGACGATAACCGGCGATCACGAGATGGATGTCCGGCGACGATAACCGGCTCCGACATATAACCAACCGGTGACGATAACCGGGGGTTACGCGATGGGCGACCGGCGACGATACCCGGCCCCGACATGACGATCGACCGGCGACGATAACCGGCGATCACGAGATGGATGACCGGCGACGATAACCGGCTCCGACAAGATAACCGACCGGCGACGATAACCGGAGGTTGCGAGATGGGTGACCGGCGACGATACCCGGCCCCGACATGACGATCGACCGGCGACGATAACCGGCGATCACGAGATGGATGTCCGGCGATGATAACCGGCTCCGACAGAGGACCGACCGGCGACGATAACCGGGGGTTACGCGATGGGTGACCGGCGACGATACCCGGCCCCGAACGAGACGACAGATTGAAGGAGTGAACCCAAAGACTAACGAACACGGTCAAGGGGTTGATACATTGACACTCTTACGAATGTCTTGCATGCATTGCATCTTATGTTGCATCATAAGCTATATGTGTGAGGCATCATGTATGCACTGTCATTCTTACACACTGTCATTCATGCATCGAGTGTCTATTCTTTATCCTGTTCATTTCATTTATCATTTCATAAACATGATAAAGAGGGGCAGCTGTAGACACCCAAATTTTGCGTTTCCTTCTACTAACCATGACAGGAGGGCGAAATCGACAATTGAACCGGCTTGCGGAAGCAAAGGAGCGGGCACAAGGGCAAGCGCCCGGCAACGCCGCAATGATTTGGGCAGCCCAAGTCGACATGACAGCATGACCGTCCGAGGCAGGCATTTCCGAATGAGGTGGCACGTCTCCCGGAAGTTCCCGGACTGCGGAATACGAGCCTGTCAGCGAAAACCGACGTTGCGGTACGAAAATCGAGGCGTGGCACGAAAATCGAGAAAGTCAAGCCCGCCAGCCGCGGATAGATCTGCGGCCAAGTGGGTGCGCCAGCACGAAAACCGGGAAATCAGCACTCAGCAGCTGAGTGCGATGGGAGGCGTGCCAGCTGGCCAGCCGCAGATCCATCTGCGGCCAGCCGCAGATAGATCTGCGGCTGGCTCTGGCCAGCCTATTTAAGCCAGCTTCGGCAGCATACAGGGGGTTCAGCAGTTTTGGAAGAAGAAAAATTTCTGCAGCAGCAAAAAACACGGAAATAGAGAGAAAATAGCTAGATTTTGCAACAAAATAGGGAGAAAGAAGAGGAAAAAAAGAGTGGAATTAATTCTTTTGAGTTTGGTTGTATCAAATACATCATTTATCCTATTCAAATACACAAGTTCACATCCATTTGAGATCAATTGCAAGGTGAAAATTTCTATTTGTTCTAGCAATTCATGTCCTATTGATTTGGGTAAATTAGATATAATTTTCATGTATCTTGTTGAACAATGAATTAGGGATTATGAGTGAAGTTTCCATCGGAATAAACTCCTCCTAATAACCCGATGATATTCGTTCATTAATTTCTTGGTTTGTTTTAAGGTGTTATATTCGGTATCAATTCCTTTAAATCGTTATTTTAAGATGTCTTGGTATTGTTAGATTTATCCAGGTTGGTTTATTTTCTTGTAATATCCGATTGTTTGTGTGTGGATACTTGGTTGTGAGCCTAGGAAAGCGACCCCGGGGTCCCGATCCGATGATGGACATATCTTGATGTAAGAAGTAGAGATGACGTAGTTCTCATTGTAAATATGTAATCGTTGGGCCTTAAAACGACGCTAAGGCGAGAATCGTGCTTAAGGCCCCGAAATAGTGGAATTTGTGATTGTTGGCGTTCGGGGATATTTTGATGGCTTACATGCCCATGAATAGCCCGACGCGTGTTTATGCTCGATTTGAATTATGACACGAAATTGATTTCAAAGCTAAATGATAAGATTTTCATAAAATCAATCAAAGTAGGATATTAGAATCACGAGGTTAAAATTTGAGAAACGTTAATGAAATGTCGATTCATATCTAACGAGAAAGCTAAAGAAAAATCGTTTTCCAAAACAACACACGAAATGATTTTATAAATAATTGACGTTTTATTAAATCTTTGTGCATAGGGTGAAAGAGATCCTAGAAATTGCCCATCATTTTATGAAAGCAACGTATAGATCTCGATTCCTATTTTGACGAAGGTTTAAAACTCTTGTTTTGTTAAAACGACACTTAACGAAAATCTCATAGTTTTGATAATTAAAATCAAACCTTTTCTCATAAAGCTTTCTCGTGTATGCCGAAAAGACATTTCGAAGCATTCTCAAAGTAAAACACGATTTTCCCTAAAATCCAAATGATTCTTTCATACAAACTCACCACAACATTCACATAAGCACACATACATACACACGCACGCACACACACACACATTTCATGAATTAAAGGATAGGAGAAGCATCAAGATTGCGGTAACCGTGTTTCACGGAAGTCGAGGGGTGCCTAACACCTTCCCCTCACTTAAACAAGCCCCCGAACTCTATGAATCTCGATTCGCAGACCAATTAATTCGGAGTCACATATGAGCCAGCGATTTATAAAACACGAAAATTCGGATGAGTTGGTACATCCATTTCAAATATACCAACTGGCGACTCTGGTTAATTGGCTCATCATAAAAACGATCTTTCAAAAACCCCGTCGACATCAATGCCGACCTTTTCCAAACGTCATCTAAACCAAAAGGCTAAAATTGGAAAAGACGAGAAGCGAGAGAACCCGGCGTCGACAATTATTATTATTATTACAATTAAAATAATAATAATAATTATTATTATTATTACAATTAAAATAATAATAATAATAATAACAATTAAATAATAACAATTAAATAATAATAATTAAAATAATAATTATTATTATTATTATTATTTTTATTATTTTATTATTTAAAATTTATACAGCTTATATGTACAATTTATATTAGTAAATTTTAATTGATTTTTGTGATCAATTATGAATGATGATGTATTTGATATGTCTCCCATTTATGATATGTATTTTTACAACTTTAAATAGTTGTGATTTGTTAGTAATTGGTCAATATTTTTTTATTTTTACTTTTTATAAATAAATTGAATAAATTGTTTATTAGGTGATTGACATTCTAATTCGGTTATTTGAATAATTTGTTTATTCGAATAAAAAATAGAAACGAATATTTTTCGCATTTGGACATAATTTTTAAATACTAAATACGAATATTTTTTGACAATTCTCCGAATACAGAATATGGTCTTACAAAAACATGCTTATTGGGATTATCTTAATTTAAGGCAACATTTTAATAGTCGTTGCAAAGAGTTGTATAAAATATGCAACGAAAATAAAAATTGTTGCCAATGAATGTGGTCCATATTAGGCAACGAAATATAGCAACAAAAAAACTTTCGTTGCCCACGATGAGAAAAACTCAAGTGGTTAGAAATTTAGCAACGAATTTCTAACGAATTTTGTTTCCAAATTTTGCAACAACTTGTGAATTTCGTTGCAAAAAGTGAAAGCCTGACACAATCTACAACAAAGGACAAGTTTCGTTGCTAAACATACACGTTTAGCAACGACTTGCCTGAAAAATCATTGCTAAAGCCCCATTTTTAGCAACAAAAAAAACTTTCGTTGCCCACGATGACGGGAAATCAAGTGGCCGAAAAATTTGCAACGAATTTCTAACGTAAATGTTTCCCGCCAATGAATTAGCAACGAAATTTTACAACGACATATGAATTTCGTTGCCAAAAGTGAAAGCCTGACACAATCTGCAACGCATGACAAATTTCGTTGCTAAACATATACTTTTAGCAACGACTTATAAAGTCGTTGCCCGAAAAATCATTGCTAAAGGCCCATTTTTTTGTAGTGACATTTCCATCACTATCCTCAGGTGTTCAACATGATCTTCCTATGTTATTGAGTAGACTAGAATATCATCTATGAACACAACTATAAATTTGTCCAAATGTTGCTTGAACACTCTATTCATTAAATCCATAAATGCGGCTGGCGCATTCGTCAACCCAAATGACATCACCAGGAACTCATAATGGCCGTAACAAGTCCTGAACGTTGTTTTAGGTACGTCCTCTCCTCTCACCTTTAACTGGTGATACCCCGTCCTCAAATCTATCTTAGAAAAGTATTTTTCCCCTTTCAACTGATCAAATAGATCGTCGATCCTGGACAACGGATACTTATTCTTGATCGTCACTTTGTTCAACTCCCGATAGTCGATACAAAGCCTCAACGATCCATCCTTCTTCTTTACGAATAACACTGGCGCTCTCCATGGAGACACACTCGGTTGGATATACTTTTTATCTAACAATTCTTGCAGTTGAATCATCAACTCCTTCATCTCTACTGGCGCCATCCTATATGGTGCCCTTGAAACTGGTGCCGTTCCAGGCACTACATCTATTACAAACTCGATCTCCCTATCTGGTGGAAGTCCTGGCAATTCGTCCGGAAATACATCCATGAATTCATTCACGATAGGTATCTGCCCCATTTCGGCTTCCTCTCGTTGGGTATCAACAATATGGCACAGATAACCTACGCACCCTTTTCTTAACAGTTTCCTGGCTTGCATCGTCGATAGCAAACACGAACGTCCAGGCGATTTACTACTGTAGAACACTACCTTAGACTGCTTCGAAGTCTGAAGGTTTACGCTCTTTTTCTGGCAATCAATCACTGCCCCGTGGTTAAACAACTAATCCATCCCAAGTATTACGTCAAATTCTCCCAGTTTAATCGAAATTAAATCCACCGATAATTTATGCCCTCTAATCATGACGCAACAATTTCTATGAACATGTTCAACATGGATTACTTCCTTATTCGCAACTTCTATGTTCAAGGGAGGCTCTAGTTTCTCTAGAAGTAAGCTTAAACGTTGAGCAAATTCACATGATACAAAGGAACAGGTCGCACCCGAATCAAACAACACTTATGCATTAATATTATTGATCGGAATGATATCTGAGACTACGTCTCCTGATGCCACTGCATCTTGGACCGTCATATTGAAGGTCCGGGCTGTTGGTCTACTCGGTGGAGCTGGACCAGTCATAGTCAGCTTGCCACTGCTATTCCCATTACCTCCCCCGTCTGTCCCCTTCTTTGGGCAATTCCTTACCATGTGTCTTGGTGCTCCACAAACAAAACATCCGCCGATCTTCTTCGGGTTAGGGCAGTTAGGAGAGATGTGTCCCTCCTGCCCACAGTTGTAGTATGTCGTTTTTCCCTTCAAGTAGACCCCAGGTGATTCTTCCCGCAGGTCTTACACGGCTCTACCCTCTTCTTTGGGTCTCCTGGTTTATTCCCGGTATTCCCGGAATTGTTCCATTTTCTCTTCTAGTTACTTCCACTTCCACTAGCTACCTCAATCTTACTTCCTTCTTCGCTCCTACCCTTATTCTTCTTCTCCTTATTATAGAGGCTCAACGCCTCATTTCCCCCTTCGGCTATAATAGCCTTCTCTAAGATTGATCCAAAATAATCAATTTGCAACACACTCACCTTGTTGTAGAGCCACGGTTTCAGGCCCTGCTCAAAACTCCTCGTCTTCCTTTCCTCGGTGTCCACTTGGTGTGGAGCAAACCGAGCCAGCTCGTTAAACTTGGCAGCATATTGGGGTACTGTCAGGTTCTCTTGTTTTAGTTCTAAGAATCGCATCTCCATGCGACTCTGCATGCTCCTGGGAAAGTAGTTCTCAAAGTACAACTCCTTGAACCGTTCCCAAGTAACGACTCCTTCCCCAGCCCTATTCTGGTTTGCTTTCCACCAGAAGTTGGCCTCACCTTTCAGTAAGTAGGTAGCAAAAGTGGTCTTTTGCTCCTTCCCAACTCCAGCAATGATGAATGCTTTATCCACCTCCTTAACCCATGATTGAGCCTCTATAGGCTTGGTTGTCCCCTTAAATTCGGGTGGTCCCGCACTCTTAAAGTCCTTAAAGTTGGCAATACGCGCAACTAGAGGAACGACAGGTGGTACGGTTGGAACTCTATTCAAAGCCCCTACTAGTAAGTTTATGAATTGCTGCATAGGGTTTTCTGTTTCTCTAGTCTCACTCTCATTATCGGATTCTCTATTCGCATTCCTCTGTGTTCCCTGTCTTCCTCTCCATCTCGGCGGCATATTTCTGTTAAATAAATTATGCCACTATTAATCTATTATTCATCCTCAAGTATCTCTATTGAATACTAGCACATACACATACTCATCACAAAGCACATTTAATAAACAAACTTATATTAATATACTTTTTACTTTATACATTCATACAACACATAGCTTCTGCTAGTCGCATACGATATATACCTCTATTACTAAAAAGATAGGATTTACACCAGATAATCCATTACATATACAAAATTTAGGATTTACATCCTTACAAGGTACACATTTAGACCTCGTCTAATCACTGAACTAGACCACGCCTAATGGCGTCTGCATACTCGTCATCTGCTATGGCCATCACCAGATCCCTACTAATGGTGTGCCTGGTTTAGCCCTCCTCTACTGGGTAATAGGTCACCCTACGCTGAAATCGCACATGCGATGACCTGAACGTATAGTTAGACCTATCGATCCTCACCTTCTTAGCCCTAGCCTCTTCTTCCAGGTCATCGGCCCGATCTTCGGCCCTGATCCTGTCATCGATCTCTGCCTCCAGTAAGCCTCTAACTCATGCCTTTCTTACAAGAGTTCTTGCACCCTTGCCTCTAAGGCTTCAACTCTACCTCTCAATGCTACATTCCTGTCAAGTACCACCCTAAACAGATTATTCATGTCTGGCGGTGCCACTTCTTCCTCTTCAGAAGGCATATCATCCGATGATATATCGTCTGCTTCCTCCTCATGCTCGGACGGATCCTCCTCAATGGGATCCTCTTTCGGATCTTCCTCCGGTTCACTTTCTATCTGAGCCTCAACCTCTGCTAATGGCTCGGGTTGGCTCGGGTGGAACGATCAGCTCATCGCTCACTATGTGAATGTCTCTATATTCGGGTCCTCCTCCTAACATCTACAATCCAAGTTATTAACTCGATTAGTACATAGCAATAACATATAATATTATAACACATAACAAATATAGTTTATTTTAAGTATACTTTTAGTTCTTTTGATGAATTTTCTCAATCTACCCTTTAACAACTCTAGTTGAGTTCATTTACTAACTCTTCGATTCTCTCTACGGTCATATTCCTAAGGTTTTTTCCACAACCTAAGGTTTATAACCTATCAGCTCTGATACCAACCTGTGACGCCCCCAAATCCGGGTACCTCAAACCCGAGTTCGGTGCTCCACGGTACATCACATTCCATACAACAAAATAGACATGAATGTAATTACTATATTATTACAACACGTCTTACTCTCAATCCCAGATTGTATTACCATAACATCATTCTAAAAGTTAATATTATGTCTTAATATTACATCAATACCATACTATTACAAATAAGGTATTACGTCATCTAAACGTTCATCTTCCCCTTTCCTTTGTCCTTACCGTAACCTTCAACTCGCTCAGACTTAGCTGCAATGTTTAATATAAAGCAAGAATGAGCATTCAATTGTCCAACAAGTATAGCAGTTGAATAACAACAATATCATCAATCATATCATTTCTCTTCGATAACTGAACAATAGTTGTGAAATATTCTGAATAAGTAAGAATAATACATTACTTTCGTTTGAAACATTTTCGAAATGACATACTGAGTGGTCATAAGACCTTGAACATTCTTTTCTTCTTATAAAAGGTTACACAGTTATTTTACTGCAAACCGTCTGACTTACGAGCACTTCTAGGTGATCAGCCTATTGTACTCTATGTTGATCAACACTCTAGCTGGAAACGACTATATACATTTGTTTAGGCGCTCGATGCCTTGTCAGAATAACTGACTAAAAACTGCCCCTAATATTAGGGTTGTTCATCTCATTCATGTCTCGGAATCCTAACCAAAGCAATTCGGTTGGATAGCTCTACTTAATCATCAATAACATTTCAAGGATTTATTATCAAATCAATAAAATATTTCAATATATGTCTAGCCGAAACAAATGGCATCGACGTTCTCTATAAATAGTTCATACATATTTGAACTTGAAAGCTCCAACAATTCATATCATAACATAGCTCGAATACTTGTGCAAATACTGAAAAATTTACATAAGTAAGGAATTCACACAACCATATATGTATTGCGTAAATTGGAACTTCAAACATCGCATGAGAGTTATGAGAATATAATCAAATGAGTCAAATAAACTTGCCCAACACAAGGGTTAGACAAGCGTTAAAAAACTTGCCTTTTGCGTTCTTTAATAACTCAACGTTAATCGTCCTTCAAAGGTCCTACACATTTAAGTACATATCCACATACCAATTAGCCACATAATGAACACCAAACATTGGTTTACACTATTCCATGATGTTTCATTCTAATTAGAAAACAGAATATCAAACAAGGTTACACACACTTGTTACGGCGTTACGACGCTTGCACGTCCGTACGCCAAATTGGCCTACTCGAATGCCCAAGCGACACGTATTTGCGTACGTTAAGCATCATTAGTTAATGTTAAACATCTTTATAAAGCATAATATACAAGTTTTAGAACATAGAACAACATCTTTCAACGTCAGAAGCATTACACGTTACATACGCGCATGCACGACGCCCTCTGTTTGCCTCATAATGCACAATAGTCCTAAAAATGGCCATTTTAGAAATTGATCTATTCTGAAATTATCAATTCTAAATAATGGAAATTGTAGGTCTATTTATTAGCTTTCCGAATCATCTTGAATCATCCAAATTGGAGTTCGTATGAGAAAGTTAGGTCCATTTTACTAAAAAGGGTCAAAGCTGTCCAGCCTGACACTATTCCAGTGTTGTCGGTGCTGAACTAGTGCAATTTAAGCGCCGTCGGCGCTGAAGCCTCTGATATTCAGCGTGGTCAGCGCCGAACTAGTGCAATTTGAGCGCGGTCGGCGCCAAAACGCAGTCAGCATACATTTTCCAGATTTCTGGGTTTCTAAATTGGGTTCGTGCCGCAACGGATTCATAGCTTCATAACTTCTTCATCCTTTATCGGAATGAGTCCGTTCTTGAGCCGTCCTCTAGCTCTTGTTACACATTACAACATATCCTAAATTCATAATCTCTCGGACTCTCTAACAAGTCCGAATCTTAGCTCCAAGCAGCCTACCCAACTAGTTTTCTACGTATTTTTACGAACTTGGTACATCTTCATTAAATCGCCATAACTTCTTCATACGAAGTCGGAATGGGATCGTTCAAAAGCCTATGGCTTCCTTACTGAGTGTACTACACATACCTAGAAGTTCATAACCTCCTAGGAAACATAACATCTCCAAAAATTGCTTCTAAAGACACTGTTTATCAAGGTTTTCATAATAAGCCTAGTTTACTAATTCTTTCGTTACGGATTCATTTTAAGAGCTTTTTACTCCGTTCCAGTTGGGTGATGATCCTCACTCATAAGAGTACATCATAACACCCATAAACACAACATTTAAACACGGGTCATCAAGCAGGTTTTGTCCAAACAATCTGTTCATGTCCATTTCTTGCTCCTTTATGCATAGGTATGGTTTTCTTTCTTTTGTTCTACTTTTGAATGATATTAACAGATGTTTTAAGGTACTAAGAACATATATATTCGTTCATTAACAACCAACAACAATCACAACAACATCTACCATTAACGAAGCAATAACTTATCAAAGCTTGAAACGAAGGAGATGGGATAGGTTTTGCTTACTAACCTCTTGTAGCTTATCTTCTTAGTGTTTAGGAGTTTGTTACAGTGGCTAGCTCTCCTCTTCTTCTTCTCCTTCTTCTTCTTCTTCTTCGTCTCCTCCGTTTGACTCTCTTTCTCTACTTTCTCTCTCTATCTTCTGTGTATGTTCTTGCTTGGAGGAATGAAAGGAAGAAAAGCTATGCAATGGATGTTATAAGTAGATGGAGGAGCTCAGCTCTTTGAATGAGCTGAGCGTGCTTGGTCTTCTCAGCTCCCCGTAAATGGGTGGGAGAGCTTTTCCTTCTCCCATGCTTGGTGTCGGGTGGTTCCCTCCCCTTCTCCCCACATTTGCTTTATCTCTCCTTTTCCTCTACCAAATGTTGAATTGTTGTAACCCATGCTTGGTCGGTGACTCCTCTCTTCTCTTTTCCTTCTTTCATATGCGTCTCTCTCCCTCTCTCTATGCTGCAGATTTTGTGACCTATTTCCCCTCATGGGTCATAGGTCATGGGTCATGGGTTGCGGGTTCGGGTCATGGGTTCGACCCATGGGTCTTGGGCTCTCATTTTAGGCCTCCATTCATAATTCTATGGGCTTCTAACTATCAATTCCATTGGGCTTCAAATAAAATCCCACACTTGGATTATTAACCCCTCTCATTAACGCTTTGACAAAATTATGAAAAGTCGTAAAATTGAAAAGGCGTCTTTTGTGTAAACAGCATTTTAGCGTTATTCCACCAAATGATTTAATCAATACCATGAAATAACAACACTCAAAAAATATCACATACACGTCATAGGTTATAATAAAACCTTCAAGCATATAATACAGAATAATATTAATAAAAGTTTAATTTATTCAATAAAATTCATAGGCTCGAATTACAAAGCTACCCAAAATTCGTGGTCGTTACAGTGACTACACTTCAAGATTCAAACATAATTAGTTCTATGGAAACCCTCACTTTATTTGGAGAGCTTGAAGAATTTGAAAATCAGCTAAGAAGGTATGATGAAGAAGAGGAAGCACCAATAAAGAAGACATTGGCTCTTCAAGCCGAGAGCTATATAGAAAGGGATGATGAAGACTCGAATGAAGAAATAGCATGGATGACTAGAAAATTGAGAGAATTAATTAGAAGAAAGAACCAGTCAAAGTCACAGGGTAAATCTTTGAACAACAAGGACTTCAAGCAAAATGAGCAAGAGAAAACATGTTTCGAATGTGGAAGGTCTGGTCATTTCAAGAGAGATTGTTTTCAACACAAGAGGAAGAACAAAGGAAACAACTCAAAAGGGAAAGCATTGATGACATGGAGTGATGATGAATCCGAACATGAAGCTAACCAAGATGATGAAACTGTTCAACTATGCTTCACCGGATTAAGCAATCAGGAATCATCCGAGGTAAACTCTGAACTTGGAGATATTACTATTTCTGATTATCTAGTTTTAAAGAATGAAAATATTTGTATTAAAGAGAAAAATGTTCATTTAAAAAATTGGATAAATGATTTAATGAAAGAAGTAGAAACTTTGATTGAGGAAAAACAAGAAATAGTTAGAGATTGCACATCAAGTGAAGTATCTAAGTTAAATGCCAAGAATGATTATTTGGATAATCGTGCTAATATGTTACATGAAGAAAATATTAGTCTTAAAAAGGAAATTGATGTTTTAAAAGAAAATTTGAAAATGAGAGATACATGTATAGATGCTTTTAATGGTGGAAAAATGATGAGAGATACATGCATACATGCATAGATGCTTTTACTAGTCTTAAAAAGGAAATTGATGTTTTATTTGTTTTGTAGGTGCCTCAAGGCTAAAAAGGAGACGAAGAGATAATTTGGATGAGAATGTTATGTGGCTCAATCCAGACAACTTAAGTCATCTGAATTAGAAGAAAAATCAGGCGAATTAGGAAAACAGACAAACGAAACCAGACAGCTCGACCCGTCTGCATTAGAAGAAAAGTCAAGACGAACAGTCGGATGTAGAAATTTGACATACGAGAACATGAACGAGAAAAGCAAATGGCCACAGTCAGACTTCCTAGATATTTCAGAACTATGAAAAATCATCCTTCTAACCTGAGCATTAAAGACTTCAACATTGGGATGACCAAAGAAATGCTATTGAAGAGATTTGATTTTGAAAATACAAAAATTCAAGGTACCCTAAGGAGCACATCTATTAATCTTACTACTAGTAACAATCATGATGATATATAGGTAACAAGTCACACAGGTATGATCATTTTGTTTATTTGATATATGTGTTATTATTCTAAGCTTGCCCTAATGTTATTCTATATCCTTGTGCTTATTTTTTGTTGACAAAGGAGGTGAGATAACTAAATTGGTATGAATTATTTTGTGTTTATAACAAAGGGGGAGAGATATAACGAAATCAACTTGTACTTAATGATTAATATATATGGTTTCATTTATTTTATTTTTTTTGATAATGACAAAGGGGGAGAGATATGATGTTTGGGTATATATATGTATTGTGGAATTTGTTTGGTAGCTTCTTAATATGCATAATCTTAGGGGGAGCCATATATTTAGGGGGAGTTATTTATTTATTGTCATCATCAAAAAGGGGAGAATGTTGGTTTATATATTTTTGATTTTAATGATGACAAAGTGTGTGGTAGAGTTATATATTATCATCATCAAAAAAGGGGAGAAAGTTGGTTTATATGTTTTTTGTTTTAATGATGATAATACATTTTTGTATGGAGTTAATATGTTGCATGGATATAGTAAATACTCTTTGCATGGAAATATTATATTTTGCATGGAGTGATTTTTTAATAGGATTGATTATGTTCTGGGCAGATTTGATAATACTTTATTAAAGATAAATTGGTATGGTTGGAATATTTATTGCTGGAAATATTTTTAGAATATCCTATCAAGTAGCAGAGTAAGTTATGTAATTTGATTTGATATTTGATTTGAATAGGAGTCCATTATGGTAACTGTTTCAACTATGCTATTTAAATTGGAAAGAAGTCTTAAAAGGTAACTTCTTTTTATTATTCAAACTGATTAGAGATTGTAATGAATCAAACTTGATTTGATATCTCTTTTATTCCTTTATTTAAGCATTTTTAATTGGATTTAAATATCATATCCTTGATAGCTTATTTTAAGGAATGTACCCGTTGGATATATCTTGTTGTGATATTATGGTTTATTTCATCCTTAATCTGGGCAACCTTATTATCTTTTATTTCATAGTCGTTGGGTCTCTCATAATATATAGTCTTCCTCCACGGCAAAAAGAAAAAATTCAAGAAGCTATTTCACGTTGCTATTCAGAGATTTCAAAGTTTTATTTCCAGCAATATATTGTATTGTCTTTAATTGCTTGTGGCTAGAAAATTAAGAAATCTATTGTAATATATTCTACTTTATTCTGAGTGTAAGCCTAGTTTAGCTTGGTCTATCTAGTAATAGATAGGGTTTGTTCAAAAAGAGCTTTCAAGGTTGCAGAGGTGCAAAGGCCTCAGTGGTGAGAAAGGTTGCAGAGGTGCAAGGGGACAGTGGTGTCCAACTCAGTGGAAAGTTACTTTGAACAGAGAGTATTTGTATTTTGATTGAGAAGTTTATTTAATAAAAAGAGTCTCCAATACTAATTGGTATTGGACGTGGATTAGGCCATTACTTTAGAGGTTAAGGGTCGAACCACGTAAAAATCTTGGTGTCTATGGTTTGCTAATTTTGTGTGATTTGACCATTTAAGTTTGCATTCTGTTTTAAAGTATTCTGCATAATATTGTTCTGCTGGGTCTCGTAATGTACTAATCCAGACACTATCTCGCACCAGTTTCACCTGTCTGCATTATAACTAAAATAAAATTTGCTCTAAAGCAGACACTATAAATCACTAGTTCCAACTGTCTGTTTTAGTACTATAACAGGGAATTAAAAAATTTGTCATTGTCAATCACTTCTAGTTTAGACACCTATTCACCCTCCCTCTAGGTGTGCACGTACACGAAATTACAAATTGAACTCACATATTACTTTTTTTTCTCTATAATTGCAGAAAAGTTAATGCAAATACATGTACTCCACCCCTTAATGCAAGCTACAAGACTATAAGAGTCATGGAAATAGTACAAAATTAGGAAAACTAATTAAATGCTGCCTCTATTTCAAAATTAAAAGGCTTAAATACACTTGCAACTTCTAAATGTTCTCATTTTAAAACTTAAACTTCAAGTTTTAAATTTTAAGACATTCAACCTTAATGTTCTTAAAAATATATAATAATAAAAAATAAAAAATAAAAAAATACTTTGACATTTTTAAAGTGTATTTCTTATGCCAAATTTAAAATAAGTTTCTAAAATGACAAACCAATAAAAGAATTAATTGGGTAGGTTCTTCTGAGTCCTTTGTGCTGGAGTAGTCACAATAGCAAGGAGAAATACATGGTAGTCACAATATACAAACAAGAACCTACTGAACTTAAAGCACAACGGCCACTACAGTGAATGTGAGGGATCAAAACATTTTCAACACATTTTGGTTTTCAAAGTTTATTATTGAACCTAAAGAGAGAGTTTGGAAATTCCAAATAAGAGTGGAAGACCCGTCAAGGCAAACAAATCTATTGTAAGTCCCACGCATCCCCCTTAATCAATACATAATCTGACAATAAACAACTAACATTTAAATTTCTTTTGTTTTTGAAATTGTTGTTGAAGTGTTTACATGTTTATAGTTGAGATTATGAAAAAAATATGTGAACTAGTCAAATTAAAAACCTATATATTAGGCTAGATGATTGTAGGGTCTTTTATCCTCTATTTTAGAATTTTTTACATAATTATGTAAATTTATAATTATAAATCTTTTGTCACACAGAACACTTGTGTCCCAACTTTTAATATATATAAAAGATTTGCTTAGACATAAATTTTTGAATATTTACTAAATTAATTTGAAAGACCAACATTTACTATTAAAATAACTAAAATTGCGAAAAAAAATCCACCAAAAGAGGAGAACTCCAATTCGAAATAGCTTAGTTTGGATTTGGGTCCCCTCCATATATTATACCTTCTCTCCAATTATTTAATCTTAATAATTTTGTTAGTAATAATCAAAATAATATAATAAATAGTCGATATATTAAGATCAATTCTCTCAAAAATTAGAATAGTAAAAAATACTTTCACTGTTAAAAATTTAAAAGAATTTTCAATCACTAAAATTTTAATGAAAAATCTACGTGTTTATCAAATAGTAAAAAAGTGTCTAATTTCTTTTGTTTTTAAAATAATAAAATTATTTAATATAATAAATTAATTAATCCATAACTATAAAATAGGGTGTATTAGATGGACCGAAAGAAACGCGTAACGAAGGAGATTTAAATCCGCTTAATTTAAATTATTCCGCAAACCAACCCAAACCATGCAAGACGGCAAAAGTCTACCTTGGGAAGACTCCTGGGCATATGTTGAAATCATATTGGCCTTTATGACCTAGACCTTCAAGTCTTTGTCGGCCAGCTTATAGTTTATGTGGACTATATTTGAAGCAGCGGTATTGCTGTTCTTTCCCCAGTCTTCCCGGGGAAATTATTGAGATAAAGTTTTGTTAGGCAGATCATAACAAGAAGAAAAGGCAAAGATGGAACGCCTTGAATAGTCAACAATGTGTGAAATCCACTTCCTTAATTACAACTGGTCTACTTTTCTCAATTAGATCCTGTTGATCATAAAGAGAAAGTAAAAGGTAGCTAGCTCATGCATGGTACGTAGGGCCTTTAATTTTTTCTAAATAGTCGAATTTAGAAAAAATTAATATTAACAGTTTTAATATATTTATTTTTAGTCTCAATTGAATCTCTAAAAAAAATATAATACTCCCTATTTCAAATTAGAAAATTGTTAGAATTTAAGAACGAATAATATTCCAATCACACAGATATTATATGAAAGACGAAAAAGTAAGAACACGTAATATATTCAGGTTAGACCTGGCAAAATATGGTTATGGGTTGATTTTGGTTTACAAAATTTGGTTATGGTTCCATTTAAGAAATAAATCCACATTAACTATTTTTAATATGGGTTGTGTGGGTTGGAACCATATAGTTATGGTTCAAATATAGGTCCACCCATATTTTAAATTTCAAACTTACCATTATTATGGTCCAATTAAATAAATTATTAAATTAAATTAATATATATATATATATATATATATATATATATATATAGATATATCCTGTATATACATGACTCGGTTTTGACTTTTTAGCAGAACTTTTGAAAAATAAAATTGTGACCGTCACAATTAAATTAATTAAGTAATAATATGATAAAAAAATTATTAATATAAATAATAAAATGCTAAAAAATTATACTAATAAATGAGGCCAAAAAAATGGTGTTGGACGCCTGTAAGGCCTAGCATTGCTCTTTTCTATTAGATTTGGCTGTTCAATTTTTGAAATGAACATTTGTTACTTAATAGCATTCTTTTTTTTATTTGAGATATTTTATAATATAAATTATTAAAATTTTGAATTAAAAATCAAAACACATAAAATATTAGAGAAAAAAACTATAAGAATAAACATTTGTGTTCTTTAGACATGATATATAATTTAGCTTGCTATTTTATTAAAGTAACCGTAATATAGTTTATTGGTCCATTTAATTCAAAAGATTTTATTTTGACTTAAAATAAATATACAAAAATTAAAATTCAAAGAAAATAAAAAATTGTTAAAATAAATTTACAAAAATTAAAATTCAAAGAAAATAAATTTACATTGCTATTTTATTAAAGTAACCATAATATAGTTTATTGGTCCATTTAATTCAAAAGATTTTATTTTGACTTAAAATAAATTTACAAAAATTAAAATTCAAAGAAAATAAAAAAATATTTAGACTTGTTTTAAAAAAAACTTTCAATTAAAATAAACAAGTGATAAATATATTAATTAGCATCTTATTAATTAAAAATAATATAAATACATGTATCGTTACCTTACTTTTAACCATTAGCAGGCCTACAGGCTACAGGTAATGGGAATGTAGACCGAACTGGATGAGTGGGTTTTCAATCATGATTTTTTGAATAAATTTAAGTGTGTTTTAAATGAATCTTAATATATATACAAAAAAAGAAAAAAAACAATAATAAGTATATATTAAAAATAAGTTAGTCATCTCCAGATGTAATATCTCAATACCATGCTTTAAAAAATAATTAATTAAGTATTAATAATTTGTCATATGGGTCGCATACCTGATTATAGTCATGAGAAATATATTTTTGGATGGGCATATGATAGAGGTATATAATTAATTAAGTATTAATAATTTCTCCTTACTTTTATTTTTTGAACAAATAAATAAACAGTTATAGGTACGCTAGAAATATATTTTGGGCACATTAATTTTAATCCTAATTAATTAAATGAATTTATTAATTATGTAGTTAATTTATTTATGCATGAAATTGTAATGACTAACTATTTGCAATTGCTGGGGAACAAAATGCATTATCAAGTATTGACAGTGGATTGACTGCTCATCAGCTCACGACCGACGATATCAATTGCATTATTGAAGATTTGGATTTGGAATGAAAAATATGGGTTGAAAATAGTTTAACCGGTTTGGGCCTATATTTTTTTTTAGAAATATGGGTCCAAACTTTAACCAACTTAAATAAATAAAAACAGTTAACCAACTCAAATGGTTCCAATTAATATGAGTTGACCCAACAGTTAACTAACTAAATTGCCAGATCTACCTTTTACTTTCTCTTTATGATCGGCAGGATCTAATTGAGATTACTAGACTAGTAAAGTTGTAAAGTAGTAGTTGTAATTAAGGAAGTGGGTTTCACACTGTTGTCTATTTAATGCGTTCAATATATTGGATATGATATCTTTGTTTTTTACACCATTTTCAATAATAATATTAGATATTTCACTATATTATTATCAAATATTACGCTATTTTTTGCATGATTTATAGTCAAACTTAACGATGACAAATCGCATATTTTATTTTCTCAATTTAAATTGATGGGTTTAGTTAAATTTTAAAAACAAGTATTGTAATTAGGATAACTTTTTAAAATACTTGACAAAAAATAAATTCACACTAATTTTAAAATTTAAAATTTTGTTAATTAATTTTAAAAGATCAAAATGAAATCCTTTTTTATGTTTTTGTTTTTGGAATGGATGTATTAATAATTTGGGGTCTTTTAATACTATTATGCATTAGAGACTCGGGATCATTCACACCTACCAACTTAATTAATTGGGTATTCCTGTGCAATACCCCAAAGCCATCCACCAACCGCCAAATACAGCTAAATCCTCCATAGAATGATGAGGCAAATTAAATAGGAAAGAGGGTGTATCATTCATAATCACTCTTCTTCCTTCATGGAAGCTGTGATGTCTCTCTTAAGAGGCACATCAGCAAGAAAAACAAATACTTTGAAATTCAATAAAAAAGAAAAAAAAATTCTGTTTCAATTTTTTTTGTGTGTAGGATTTTAATATTTCAAGGCATCCGCCAAAGATCGTGTTGCACACTACATGACTTTGAACTTTATTTATTAATTTTAGAACAACTTTGTTCAAGAAGCAAAGATGCTCCCACTGGATATGCCGTAAAAATTGACACACACTCTAAGGGCATGTTCTGGAGTGATTTATAAGTTTTTTTTTTACAGTTCGAATATTCATGTGTGATTTATTTTTTAACTTATAAAATTGGTTCATAGGTAATTTTTTAGAAATAACAATTTCTTATTTCTCAAAAAATAACTTATAAGTCATTTTAAAATAAGTAAATTTGACCAACTATAAAGACTCTTTTATCCTTCTTTTAGTAATCTTTACAACTTATTTTAACTTATAAATTATTTTAGCTAAATATTTTCATAACTTATTAATTTCAATTTAATTTCTGATTTATAAGTTAAAATAGTGTCAAACACTTTTATTTACAAGTCACAACTTAAAATAACTTATAAATCCTTCTAAATTTTAACTTATTAATTATTTTAAAATAAATCAATGACGAACAATTAAGGGGCCCTAAGTCAGGCTAAGGCTTCTATAAATTACTCGTCGTGGAGCGACCTAATGTAGTGGAGTAACATATTATGGGAAAAAAATGTGTTACTGTTACTACTCTCCCCCTGCCGCAAAAAGAATTTTACTCGCAAGAATTATGATATTAAGTATATATTTTTATTTCTTATATATCCGTTAAGAATAATAAATTATTAATTTAATAGTATGTAATAAAATTATGACAATAAATTTAAGAGCGTTATTATATTTTATATTACTATCAATAAAAAAAATAGACTCATTTAAGTATTTTACAAAAGAAAATTGACAATTAAAACTTTTCTTTATTATTTGGTTCATTCGTTGAACATGAAAAAGTAGTGGCATGTAAAATAATGAGCCATAAGTTCAAAGCTAAAATGCCTAGTAACCGGAGAATAATTACCACGTTTTCCTATGGAATGCCTGTGTGGACGTAATTGACAAAAAGTGAAGTCGGGTAATCACTCCATTTTACTACTTTCTTTATTTTTTAAATTAGAAATACATTTTTTACTTTTTAAGTTATTTAACAACATCAAAATTTAAAATCATTTCAAATTTATTTAATTTTAGTACAAACAACAATGATTATCAAAAAATAATTTAAATAAAATATAACTAATTAACATATTTATTTCTTCAAAATTAAAATAAATTTATATCAATTTTAAATTTTAAAATTTTATAAATTAACTTACAAAGTCAATTGTATATCAAAAATTAGAAACTGTAAAGTCATTAGACAAATTAAATAAGGATAAACATATATTAACTTAATGAACCATTATATTACATACATAGGATACTGACGTGAGCAAAGCCAAACATCCCTTAATTTATGTTTGAAATTTAGAAAGCTTTAAAGAAAAACCAAAATTAAAATAATATTTAAAATATATATATTACTCTCTCTGTCCTCAAAAAGATGACATAAGTACATTTTTTACACAAATTAAGAAAAATAAAATAGAGGAAAAAGAGTAAAAAAAAAGTTTATATTTATCTTTAGTGGTTTCACCATATTATATAAAATGATGTGTCTTTTTATTCTTTTATATTACGTGCTTTCTTTTTTTAACTTAAGCATCTTTTTAAAAATAAAGAAAATATTAATTTAACTTGGATGGATTATATTAATATTACTAGTGCAGTCAACTTTTAATTTTTTCTACAAATAAACTGATTCGACATATGTTCATGAGACGCATTGTTTTCCTCTTTCAAAATAAGCTAGGGCCTAGGAGAGAAAAGTAGGTATTTAAGAAGATTATGATGCACGCTAGTGTACGTAGTATTAATATTAAAAAAGCACGTGTTCCATCCATGTTATAAGTGAGCCTTTAATATTCTAATTCTCTTCATTTGGACCCTCAACTACCATTAAGCAAACATGATAGAATCAAAGTGGTAGTAATTTGATAGGTTTTTACCCGGAAATCATGAGCCATGTGCTTATGACGTGGCACAATTCTTTCTGATAAAAATTAAGTTAGAATATCGGATTGAGTGTTTATTGATAACTTAACAGTATTACTAGCGTCCATATCAAAGGAATTGTTATTTTAGGGGCTCAATCATAAAATAGTGAAATTTCGATGGACTAAAGTACTATTCGCCCTAAGGACATATTTAGTGTACCTTTTGAATTGAAAGTTTTCTTGTAATTTTAAATACCTCCAAATCACTCTTGTAACTTTTACTACCTCTGTTACACAATAATTCTACATTTATTATATTTAAATACCTATAAATCACTCCTGTACTTGACTTCACAATATAGTAAATCTCTACCTTTGTGGTATAATGTCAGTACAAAATCTTACTATTTAAGATATAATTAGTAATGTAAAATTAACATGAAAGATATATTTTTACACGTAAATTGTAACACGAGATATTAGTTTGTTATATTGTTAGATATAATTAGCGTTTTATTGTACCTTTTGAAAAATTGGACCAAGCCATAGCCGCCTCCGGCCATGCCTAAGGTCCGCCACTCACACACTAGTCTTATGCATATAAATTTTATGTGTTTTCAAATATATTTATAGAGTGAAATTATTTAAAATACTCTTACTCAGATCAATTATTATGCCCTAGTGGCCAAAAAATTTAATTTTATAAAAAATTAAAAATATTAAAGTTTAGTATCTTAAAGTTGAAATATTAAGGTTTAATTTGTAAAAAACAAAAATAAAGGTTTTAAATATATTTAAGCTCAAGGACATAACAACTATAAGACTATGAATAATTTGGCAAAGGTTACAGGGAAGCGCCCCGCTCCAAATTTGTGAGCAATTCTTTACTCTTCCGTTGAACTGTAATTGTTTTATGTTGTAGTAATAAGAACCTTTACATAGTGTCTAAGAGTTTTATAGTTGAAGAAAAGTAAAGAAAAGAAAGTTAAAGAAAAGAAGGGAGGAGAAGAAAAGAGAAAGTTGTTTTATTTTCTTTTCTCTAGCTTTTTCTTTTCAAAAATTAGAAGAAATTTTTTTTCTTCAAAATGCACTCATTTTCATTAGCTTTCGATCTTTTCTTTTCTTTCCTAACTAAAACTTCAAAGACACCAATTTTCTTTACATTTTTTTTCTTCTATAAAAAAATTACAAGACACCTCTTTTTTTTTTCTTTTCTATTTTTTTTTACTTTTTTTCCCCTTCATTTTCTTTGTTTTCTCCCCAAATTAAAACTCGATCCAAAAAAACAGGGTTACAACGTATAGACCGGGACAAAAGAGATCCTAAAATGTGGTATTCATATAATAGTGCTCAGAAAATGGAAAAAATGATATATGGACGAATTTGCTCATATTTAATTTGACTTAAGAATTAAAAATGAAAGGTAAATGAAAATAAGAAATTTACCATAATTTTATCATTTTATACTACACCTCGGCAATAATCTTCATATTACATTTTATAGAATTACATACGAAAGAAATTATGCTTATTTCTTTATATATATTTTACTCCTTCCGACTCATATTAACCGTTTATTTTTCTTTTTTATTTGTCCCAAATTAATTACTCTATTTATAAATTTATATTATTTGTACTCCCCTTTTCAAGTATACCTCTCTTCAATTTACTGATAATCTCAATAGTTTAATGAAAAGTGAAATCATTAACCAACATTTTCTTTTTTAAAGTCCTACTTCACTTTTTGGCCGATATAATATAATTTCACCTAAACGAAAATAAAACTTGAGATTGAAGGATTTAGCGCACACTTGGATAGATAACTCAGGAGGTCGAGAGAATGATTGTATAATTGAATTCTCATCCACGATCATTAACAACTTAAAAAAGTAAAAAAACAATGACAAAATTATTTATTGAATCTATCGCATAGGACTAAATTTATTACTAAAAAGTGGAACCTATATCGAGGAAGTGGCATTTGTGTTTAGATACATAAATACTTAACTCACACTAATAATCTTATTACACCTGGATTAGTCCAAAAGGCAAAATTCTCTCCTCTTTATTACACATGAATACATGCAGATTTTTAAATGCTAATGATAATTTTGTGAACATAAGTAATTAAAGTATTAAAAATTAAAATATATTTATATATTAAATGAAAGAGAATAAGTTAGAGATATTAATTTAATAAGAATATATTAGAATTTTTTTACTTTAATTTATTATGTTATTTAAAAAGTGAGACGGTGAGGGAGAGAGTATAATTTTTTCTTCGCCTCTTTAAGTTTTTCAAAATACAAACATTTTCCTTAAATCACCTTCACCAATCATTTTAATGTTACACTCAGACTTAAAATAAAATAAAGTAGGTAGACCACTAACCAAAAAATTCAATTAAATATTATACCACTCTTTAAATTTGTTGTTCATTATAACATTATTTTGTATATGTATTTAAATTATACGTAAATCACTGTTTTTTATAAAAATATTTGTTCTAATAAATTATAAAAATTATTTAAGAGTCAAAACAAAAAAGAATATTAGACCGGGTTCGCCCAAAAAAGTCCCCTAGAATTATCCTCTCTCCCATTAACACGTTAGAGTTTTGCTCATACTTGAAAATTGGAACGAAATTTTGTCGGCTCGAACACAATCAATTCCCATCTTCGTTCCTTTTATACAGCAATTAACAAAATTAGAGAGCCATCAATGCCAATGGAACGTTTTACATATAAATTAAATATTATTTTAGTGAATAAAGGTAACAATGATATAAGACCATCAATTCACTTCACTGTTAAAAGGCTACGCAATTTTCCACAATAACTTTACACACACACACATATATATATTATTAACCATTTACCACCTTATTCCCAAAAACAAATTTAGAGATTTATCATATTCATTAGTGTGGTGATTGTTGAATGGTTGATGATAGTTGAAGTTAATTAAAGAGTTTCTATAACTTGAATAAGAAACGTGAAAGAGAGAAAGGAGGGAGGATTGAAAGAATGTGAGACAACGTGATGTGTTAGATGACGTGGATAAAAAATTGAACTAATAATGAAATGGCAATATGTTAACCGTTGATGTTATATGAATGGTTAAAATTTAAGAGATTTTAAAATTTAGATTACTCTAAAAATTTTTAGAGGAATCGAAATCCGGATCAATTATTCCCAATCAATTATTATTGAATCAAAGACCCTACATACCATGCATGAGCTATTCCCAGACCAACAATTGTTAAATGCAGCAAAACGGGTTGCCGATGGTGTTATAAAACTTGAGAATTACAAATTTGATCAACTGAAAAGTAGGAGGGATCATGCGGTGATGATTGTGAAACAAAAATTACCCATTTTAACATAGTTGAGCATGAGTACTTTGAGCAATTTTGTAATGGTCTTAATCCAAATTTTAAGATCATCAGTCGAAACACAATTAGGGTCTGATATACTTGAGTTGCATATGAGTGAGAAGATGAAACTTTATGCTTTTCTAGAAGGCCTATCTTCTAAGGTTACTCTCACAACAACTAATTTGTGGACTTCAGACCACCAAAATATTGCATATTTTGTTGGTTTGACCTTGCATTATATTGACGATGATTGGAAATTAAAAAAGAAAATCTTAAACTACAAAGCTATTGAATATCCATATGATGGTGAAACATTGTTTAGGTTTCATTTCTGATTTGCGTCTTAGAATGGAATATAGACAAAAAAAATATTTTTAATGGTAGTAGACAATGCTTCCGCAAATGATGTTATGGTTTAAACCATTTGAGAAGTTGGCTTTGTGATAAAATCTTTTGCTTTCTTTGGGTGGGGAAATGTTTCATGTGAGGTGTAGCGCACATATTCTTAACTTGGTTGTCCAAGATGGCTTGGAAGTGATTGGTGGTCTTCTTGTTAAAACAAGAGATAAACGGTTAGGTATTTGAGTAGATCCCCTTATGGAAAACAAAAATTTGATACGGCGTGCAATCAAGTAAAGGTAAGGTGTAAGAAAGAAAGTACCCATGGATGTGCAAAATAGGTGGAACTCTACTCTACCTATTTAATGCTTGAAACCGCTTTTAGAAACGCAAGAAGCTTTTAATCGCCTAGAACAAATTGATAGGAATTATAAGCACAATCCTTTTCAAGAAAGAGTTGACATATGGCAACTTTAATAAATGGTTTGTTTGAAAAGCTTTTATGAATGCCACACATCACTTTAGTAGTACAAATTTCCCAACGGCAAATGTTTTTTTTCTCTGATATTTGTAAAATTCAACTTATGTTGTTGAAATTGGAGGAAAGTGAGCATGAATGTCTTCGTTTGATGGCTGCCCCAATGAAAGAAAAGTTTGTAAAATATTGGGATGAATGTAGTTTGGTGCTAGCAATTGTCGTTGTACTTGACCCAAGGTTCAAGATGTATTTTGTGGAATTTTATTATGATAAGATATATGGTAATCTTGCTAGTACTTATGTGGAGAGGATACGAAAGTTGCTTTTATTGATTTATTTAATGAGTTATGGCGGTGATGAGAGTTCTAGTAGCGCTTCACACACTACTACTTCCACGTTTGATCAGTTGAATGACTTTGATGAGTGGTATAAGCCAAGCTCGTTCGTCCAATATTCGTGCTTTACCAAAAATCTGAGGTGGATCAATACTTGGAAGAACCCGTGTATCCAAGAAAGGATAGTTTCAACATTTTGACTTGGTGGCAAGTTAGTAGTGCCAAACTTCCAACTTTGGCAAAGATTTCTCGTGATGTTTTAGCCGTTCCAAAGCCACTTACCGTAGCATCTGAGTTTGCTTTTAGTATAGGATGTAGAGTAATTGATGAGTCACACATGCCTCTTTACTTCCTGAAAATTGTGGAGGCTTTGGTAACTATTTCTCTTTTTTGGAATAATAAAATAAAGGAGAGAAAAAAGAGTAAAAAATTAATGTTTTTCAATATCAAAGTTAATAGTAATTAATTTTTTTCAATATATGTCATGTTGTTTTTAATGAAATTTTTTAATAAAATTAAATGAGGATAATATTGAAAAAAAATAAGGTCAAACTATTATTAAAATAGAACGAGAACAAATAAATTTGAACAAATTAAAAAGAAAAATTAAGACGAGTAAACTTGAACGGAGAGGGTATTACGTAATACTATATACCCCAAAAAATTGGTATTAAATATGTTTATATTTTAATAATAGTCTCATATTAATATCAGGTAACATGTTCTTCATAAGAAAAAATATTTATTTTAAAGTTATATTATATAAGTAATGTAAACTCGAATATCTATATTAGTAATAATGGTAGAATACTATACAAATTAGGTTAAAGGTGATCTATATTAGTGTATTGTTTCATTCTAAAAACTATATAACCTATTGAACAAAATCGTGTATTCAAAAATCCAGTTAACTTACAAAATATAATAAATTTAAATATATTGTTTCATACAGTCCAATCATCACTTACAAAAATAACTTACATCATATTACTCATTCACATAACTTACATGCATCGATCCTATTACTCATTTACATACATAATATTTCGTTTCATGGAGTCTAATCATCATTAGTTTTGAGGATAAATGCAAATTGCCAAATGGCTTTTTTGTCTGCTACATATTTCGTATCTTGCTTTACAAATCTTTTCAAGTGCGGTATGCTCTTAATTGTGCTTTTTTTCCATTTCGAATTTTCGACAAGTACAATCCCCGAGAGATTAGCAATCTTTATAATCTACAGATCCTATGGTTATTTTCCAATAGCTTAACAGGTACTCCATACTCAATTTTCAATCTCTCCAAATTTAATTATTACTCCATCCATATTTTATTTATTTGCACGTTTTAGAGAGTAAAATATTTGTTCCTATTTATTTGACGTTTTGTAGATTTTCTAGGGAGATATTGATTACCATTATTTCCTTTAATTATCCCTAAAAACATTTAATACTCTCTTTAATTCTCCTCCTATTTTTTCCGAGGCGTAACTTTTTTCTCTCCTTTTTAATATCTTACTCTGTATACCTCTCTTTTCTTTTCTCTTAATACATTCCTATATTTTCCTTCTCTATCCTCTAACAATAATGTCTCTCCATCTTCTTTATTACTTACAAAAATCAATGAAAGGGGCTTTGAGTTGCTCGAAACGGATTCAACCAGACGAGAGGTTTTCAACATGAAAAAATGTGTATGGGGGCATTCAAGACGATCAAACTTGATTTTCCTTGCAAATCATTGGAAGGACTTTAAACATCAAAATACTCTTTTTTTGTCAATTACCACAATTCAACTCGAAATCTACTAGTTATTTCAATAACTTATAACATCTTTTTATGTCATGTTATCTATGGCCAATGATTTTGTTAGGACTACCAAAGGTGGAAAGTCTGTGGTAACTTATATTACTTCAAAACGTATCTATCCAAATAAAGAAAAGTTGTCCACTATCATAGATTTTGTTTGATGAACAAATAGAGGGATCAACGTGCGGATATACAGTTAATCAGCTTGTGCCGGGTTGTTTTTCTGTACTATTTATGTGACGTTCCATGCTACATATAAATGGGTGTTAATTCGTGTTACTGAAGCAATATTTTTAACGAGTCAATCCAAATCTAATTTAGGATGAAGGGGAATATTTAAAGTTTTTTCAGTAAGTAAAATTTCGTTTTGAACGAGTCGAAAGAATAATCTCTATAAATACACACTAAAATTTATATGCACTAACAGTTATGACACTCTAATATCAAAAAACAAATATTTGAAGTTCGAAAAACTTACTGAGTGAATCATATTAAATCTATTAATTGTTTAAACCATGTAAATCTTGTCATAAGTTAAGCATGTTAAGCAGGTCAAATTTTTAACAAAGCTCCTTACTTAATTAAAGTGTAGTTTTTCAAACAACCTCTTACATGTGATTTATGTTTTTATAATTTTTATGCTTTGGATAGTTTAACTTAAAAACCTCAGTGGAAATCAGATTCTTACCCACAACAACCTTATAACTAGGATGATCAAAGTCAACAGTTGTTCCTCATGTATAAATGGTAGAGTTTAAATGTCATCTTTACAGTTGTAGTGGTTAAATCCCTTTTGATCTCATTTGGATGGTTTTTTGTTTATACTCCTTGTCACAAAAAATAATTTCCAATTTTATTTTTGATTTTCAATTAATATGTGAAATCTTAAATTTCAAATTGTTAGAATGTGAATTATATTAGTTACAACTTATCACAATTTTCTTACTAGGTAATAACTTTGTAAAATATTTGCAGTGAAAGCTTATGATCAGGGAAGCACTCCATTAGTTTCACTATCATATGAAATGTAGTATATACATGATCGTCGTGAGTTCAAAAAATGGAGTTTTAAATTTTTAAAAGGAACTTACGATAAGTATTTTATCTGTGAGTTCAAATATTAAGACTTTGAAGTGAACCTGACGCTCCGTTTGAATCAGTCCTCGTAGCAATAATTCCTGTGCCGGACAATAAAATTGTAGACCAATGTGTTCTAGAAACAACTTTATTTTTAACATTCACTAATATGTGGGTCTTATCATTGTAGACTAATAACGAGTATTTGTTGAATTGATAACTCACATATTATTTTTTTTTTCCTCTATAAATGCACAATAGTTAGTGAAAATATACTGTAATCGATGTAATGCAAGCTACACATGTGATATTCCAAGTTTTGAGAAATTATTATTATAATATAAAGTGTAAAATATGAATTTTTAATAAATAAAATTTTTATTATATGATTCAAGCGCATGAATTTAAAAATTTAATAGGTTTAATTTAAACTATTAAATAAAGTGAGTTAAATTAATTACGGAATGAAATAAAGGAATTTGAGAAGGTTGATTAATTGATATATTAATTAATTTAATGATTAGAAGATAAAAATCACTCCGAAATGAATTAAATTTTCATGATACGAGGTATTTAATTCTCATTAATTAAAAATTAAGATGAATATAATATTATGTTAATTTTATTTTAATAAGAAGATGTTAATATTAAAGTTTATACCTCATCTTAATTAAATATATTATATATAGAATTGTAATATAGTTATTGTGCTTGGGCTTAATAAATAATATTAGTGGGCCAAACGGATTTAATTAAATATCAAGTGAGAGTTGCAGGTTAATATATATAGATATATATAGATTATATATATTATATATTATAGTATAATATCATATATGTGTGGTGTTGTGTTGGGAATTAAATTAGTAAAAATAAATTTATAATTTGAATCAGGAATCAAATATAAGTTAAATATAATATAGTTAATGTTATAAATAAATTGTTTGAAATTTCAAAATTTATGGGAGAAGGATGTTAACAAGTATATAATTGTAAATTATACAATATTAATTGTATAACTTAAATGAAGTTATATTTAAAATAATTAATGAAGTAATAATTAATTAATTTCAATAAAATGTATTGTCTTGTTAATTACACAATATTTGTGTTAACTTAGTGGAATTCCATTTTCTTTAGGGAAGGGATGTTTAAACATAGGTATGTATATAACAATGGTTGTTATATCTAAAATATAAAAATATTTAATGTGCAGGATATGTAATTATATGGTTGATTGGAAATATATATATATACTATATAGTATATATATTTATTAGTTATATATATAAAATTAATACACCTTAAACTATCATTAGCAAATGACAAGTAGGTAAACAACATGGATGTTTGTGACATGCAGCCGTGAGCTTACCGTGGAGCAAAGTGTTTGTTGAAAATAACTCCCTACTACATGGGTGCACTCTCGAATCACAATGTGAAGCTAGTTTAATGGAAGTGTGATCTGAAGCATGGAAATTGTTTAAAAAATAATAATGCAAGTACACCAATCATTAAAGTTAATAGCTATAGAGTAAATGATGTGCTAAGAAAAAATAGGAAATAAAGAATTTTTTTTGGATGAAGATATACAAGTGGGGATTAACCCACCTCTTTTTCTCTCTCTAAATACCGATGGGGAAGATTGGAGAGTAGGAACACAGTTGAACAAGCACTAAGAGAAAGATGCAGCGTTGTTAGAAGAGAGAGAAAAAATTGTA